>JBBPTU010000120.1:0-41827 GCA_038094295.1 Tylopilus aff. beelii
CGATCGAATCTAGAGAATTGATCAGGAAATCGACCATTTGTTGATGGGTTCATACCTGCGATACAGCCGCCATTCGCGGAGGATACACCTTTGACTGCGTGGTAGCCCCATGTGTCTATCTCGCTAGACCCCACCCACAGCCCGTTGCGAGAAGAAACAGTTCTGCGTATCGCGCACGGTGCAAGGGAAACAATGGCAACAATGCGGTCGTCATTCGAACTCCGAATTCACCCAGCATCCGACTCAGAAGGGCTGAAGTAGGACAGCCTGAGAGCTCGCCGGAGATGCGGTTAGGACTCCCGTCGCATTCCGAGGAAGCAGTGATTATTCATTGATAGCAGTCAAAAGGTTGGCAATGCTAGATCGTGGAGACCTAAATGCCAGCTCCGCTATGGTTGGAATCCGTCACTGCTTGATCCTGCGCTCAGCATCAACTTGAACTTTTGCGCCTGTCGCCGTTTCGAAGTGTCCGAGACGGGCGCAAGATGCGCGCGGTAATCAAGGAGTCTGAAGTTGCTCGTACAGGCTCGCCGGCGGGCACCGTGATACGCAGATAAGAGTTCATGATTGCAACGATGCGCTCGCATTCTGGGAGAGAACCGTGCGCTTTAGATCGGTGAGCGTGAGTTTCGCTCAGTGGCCAACCTTTCATCGTAGTGGCCAGCTTGACGATCATATCTGACTCGGATCAATTGAAGCGATCGGATGTAACGGTTCTGAAACCTTTCCCGACGTCGGCCAGATCACTAAGTTGATACGCCACATACTAGTACCTGCGCCTGGAAAAAGTCAACAAATCTCTTCCTTGCACGTCCACTCAATGAGAATAAAAGATTAAACACTCTTTGCCATCGCAGCAATCTTTCCCATGCGTCGGTTGCGTCGGTTTCTTAGTAACATCGTACCATCGTGCTATGCGTAAAACCAGACTCAGGTACAGTGGCGAATCTACCATGCAAACAGTAGCGCTGTGTCGTTTCGTCCCATTATCAAGCAGCCGTTTCCCGCCGGGAATGGGGCCACTCTGGGACCGACGAGGAGTGTGCGAAACGCCGCGTGCTCGGAAACAAGATAGCATACCGTGGCTCCGGACTCCTTCCTGAGGCACCAACAAAGACGGTGTCTTCAACGACGGTATGATGCTGTGGGCTCCTTTTGTTTTATCTACGACTTGGTTTACTCCCACTTGGGTGCATTCGTTGCACTCCTTGCTAGTTCGCCCGTGATGCCGCTCGCTCTCTTGGAAAGCTTTGCTCTCGGCACCATCCTTGTCACATTCCTCACCTCGGGTATCCGTGAGCCCCTCGACGCGCTCAGCTCTCTGTTCTTGGCTGGCACACCACAGAAAAATGTCGATTTAAGTGTCGATCCTGTTTGCAGGGTCATTAGCCAATCTGTTTCGGCTGCGTCTGTCGTGCACTGGCCAGGTTTGCATACGTTCTTGTAGCTGTGCTAGTCACATCTGACGTATCGCTTTCAAGGAACGTCTGAATATGACACCGATATCCACCACTGGGCAGCATCGGCTATAGAACAGTCCGTCTGTTCGGTCGCGCCTGGAACCACTCGGGACCTTGGAGTGATAGTATGTCGTGTCAACAATGTACCGCTTGACCGCCTAACGGATCATCATCACAGCTTCAAATTCTTGGTTGGACCAATACCTCTTTCGCTGTGAGCATATTCGTGGTACCAAAGACCCATCACTGACAAGAGCAGATATCTGGAGGCGGACATGCACTGAACCCTGGCTTCTCGTCTACAAAAGGGGTCCATATCTCTATGTCCAGTTTTAACACTCTTCAACTTGACGAAGAGAAGGAGACGATCGAGATCGGAGCTGGCCTGCGATGGAATGATGTGTTTGCACTGCTCAATCCAAAGAGCTATACCGTCGTTGGAGGTCGTGTCAACGACGTTGGTGTCGCAGGTTTCATATTGGGTGGAGGTGAGTTATTGAACAGCCTTTAGAATATGATTTTGATCAAAGTCCAGGTCTATCTTGGATAACTAACGAGCGCGGTTTAACGATCGATACTCTCGTGTCGTGCGAGGTAGTGTTGCCCAACGGTACGCTCACGACGGCATCCGAGGATGTCAACCCCGATCTCTTCTTCGGACTCAAGGTACGTTGGACTTCATTTGCATGCTCGCTTTTTACACTGACAGTGTCTGGTTAGGGAGGGTTCAACAACTTTGTGGGTCCTGAGTTCAGGTCGTTCTATCAATTTCTTACGCCTCACAGGGCGTGGCGACAAAATTCACACTTCGTGTGTTCCAGCAAGGTGACATTTGGGTCAGTCCACTTGTCCTGAGCCAAGGATTCTGCTGAGAAGGTCGCAGGGAGGGGCGGTCGTCGTTCCAGAATCTGAGATTGAGCATGCCAACAAAGCTATCGCCAGTTTCGCCAACAATGTTCGGGACGTCAAGGCAACGATGAACATCATATACGAATATGCTGAAGGATCTGCAAGTCTTCTCGTCAAAATCATGCACATTAGCCTGACCGAAATGTAGATGAACGCTATCGTCATTCTTTTCTATAATGCACCAACACCGCCTGCCGGCATGTTCGATGAACTCATCGCCCTCAACAATACTACCCCTCAGGTATCGACGATGTCTTTTGAGACCCTTCTAAATGCAGGTCAACCCAGGAATACGCCGCGACGGTACGCTAAATTGGCAGGCTACTCAACCACAAAAGATTTATAGCTTATACAGGATACAAGGAGTAGCTCCCGTACAGCGCTGGACGTCGTCGATTCTGGACAAGATAGCCAACGAAACCAAGGTTAGATCATCCCGTAAATGTCCCAGGCGTATCTGACCGCCCGACAGTTCTGGGGGAGCCACCTGGAACAGCATCACTCTGGTCACTTCTTTGACTACGTTGTCGAAGTGTTCCTTCCGGATTACTTCAGCCATGGGTCGCCTTCGGCCTGGCCCGCGGACCGTTCGATCGTGCATTACCCGCTCAACGTCGCCTTTGCATGGTTCGACGAAAAAGAGGACGGAGCAGTACACGATGCGTTACGACAGACGCTCCATCAAGTTCGAGTTGATGCGGAGGCAGAGGGACAATCACTGACAGGTGCATCCCTGTATCCGAACCTGCCACCAATCGGAACCCCCCTCGAGGAGATGTACGGCGACAACTTGCAGCGACTGAGGGAGATCAGGAAAATATATGATCCTGACAACGTGATGAATCTCGCAGGAGGGTGGCACTTTTGAAAATGCATCTTGTATCTACCTCTGTAGGGTTAGATGTTGTATAAATAGGAAGTAGCTGAACGTTGATCGATTACGACTAGCGTGCTGCTTGTCTGCATAATGGCAAGTGTCGAATGTTGGCGGAGACTGCGCTACTGCGATATCCAGAATAGAGTTCATGGCTGGCTCGCGGCTCTCAGCTTGTTCGCCCTCTCACCTGGCATGGATTTCTATCTCAGGATTTCACACAACAATCTGATGTATATATGTGCTGGTAGCTGGCCACCAAGTAGTTCAGAGGGGTGTTCTAGCTTGGGAGTCCACAAATGAAACGGATATAACAGCAGTCTCACCAGCATCTGCCGTGGGCAATTATCGGCCGTCGAGGCCGTTTACCCATTGATGACGTACATAACGATGAAGTGACGCGTTTGCGATCGCGCTCCAAAACAATACAAAATAAATACGGAGATATCCGAAGGCAAGATCCAAACGTTTGGTTCTTGACAACGCCCGTCCGGTCATCATGGCGGCGCCCGACCATCAATTGGTCTTGGAGCGCATCAGAACAGCGATATGATGGGGTCAGGTTGACACTGTAAGCAAGAATATGACCAGAAATTGGAGCATCACTGCGTGATGATGGGTCATCGTCTTTTTCGACCTTTCACAATGTCTCTACCGTCCTCTCAACTTGGATTGTTCATCGCGAATCGCGTCCCTGAGTATGTTCTCAGGACGCTCGCCGTCCCGACTCCCGGTCCAGGCGAGGCCCTAATCAAGGTAGAAGCCGTTGCGCTCAATCCCACAGACTGTTCGTTTTGCACGAGTACAATCCTCGCATAACAAATGTTAACCTCGGTCTTCTTTGTGAACAGGGAAACTTGTTGCGTTTGGAATAGCACAGCTCGGAACTGGTGCCGGGAATGATTTCTCTGGAACGGTCGTGGCGCTCGGTCGTGGCACGCATGAGGTATCGATTGGAGACAGAGTAGGTGTCTACGCACTTGATGCTTCCACTACGCCTCTGACTCTCGATGCAAGGTCGCTGGAAGAGTTCGTCCAGGTTTCGACCAGAGGAATTTCGCTTTTCAGCAGTACGTGCCGGCGGGCTCAGACCTTCTAATCAAGATCCCTGGGAACCTCTCATTCGAGGAAGGGTCCACTCTGCCGATTGCGGGGACCACTGCGATGGTCGGTTTGCAACGCCTTGTCGACTTTCCGCGACAAACCCATTCTGGAAAGACGTTGCTTGTATGTGGCGGGTCCTGTACGTTGTCCTCTCGTCTGCGCCGCTTCCGAATCACTCACTGATGAGTCGATGATATTCAGCCTGCGTCGGCATGTACGCGTGCCAATTCGCTCACTTCATTGGGCTGCGGGTCATCGCGACCGCATCCCCGAAGAACTTTGAGCTTGTCCGCTCGCTCGGTGCATCCAACGTGATCGATTACCACGCTCCTGATGCACCTAAGCAGATCCTGGATGCAGCTGGATCCTCTGGAGTTGACTTCGCGTTTGACGCCATCTCCACGCAGGACAGCGTTCGTCTCGCCAACGAGGTACTCAAAGCGACGCCTGGGGGGCAGAGGAAGGTAGTCACCGTCCTCCCCATCGACTCAGCCTCCTTAGATGCTGCTATTCATTATTATTCCGCTTCAATCAACTCGATATACAACAAGGCATTTATCTTTTTTCGATGCAACGTATTCTATTTTGCTCAACGTAGACGTACGTACAGGCAGGCAGCGATTATGGAATGGCTCGTAGTGTATACGCTTCCATGACCGGTTGGTTGGAAGAAAAGAAGCTGAAGGCCAGCCCCGAGAGCTTGAAGCCTGGTGGCCTGGATGGTATCTCGCAGGGCATCGCGTTGCTGAAGGCTGGCAAGGTTAGTTAGGAAGCTTATATGCCACCCCCTTGACTAACTGACGTGACAATACGACCAAAGGTGTCTGCAAGTAAACTTGTGTATAGAATTGCCGACACCTCGACCCCGAGTCCCTGAGGGTATGGATAGTTAGTCACACTGAAATACTTGTGTGTCGTAGGACTGTAGATAACGTGAATATGTATAGATCATGTCCGAACAAGTCTTGAGGAACACCACATACTAGTAGGAATGACTAGACCATCATTTTAACTTTGACGGACCGTCAGCGCGTCAGCCGTCATGCATCATGAATGATACTCGCTGATCGGTCATTCTCGCGACTCTTTCATTGGCGGGCAGGTAGTAACCAGTATTTTCAGTCAGTATTCATGCACTAGTGCCGAATATAGGCACATAATTTACATCTACAACAGAGAATGCAATAAAGCTCTCGTCCATGATCAGTGTCCAACTGCATCCCAGTCAAGTTCTTGGCTAATTAAAGCATGGGCAGTCGACGACCTCACTTTGAAGGTGCAATCAAACGGGGCAGGATGGCTGAAAACGAGTGGTATCAGCGTCAAAGTTGCATCTGCTCCGGAATGAACTGACTTGATCGTGGAGCGGCGGAAAGTGATTTGGGGCATCACCGGTTTGCCATACTTGTCTACTGGCGCATCGATGGAAAAGACGGATAAGATAGTCGCCATGGCTATCCAGACGGTATCAAGTGCCATGTTCTTCCCGGCGCATGAGCTAGACCATATAAGACAGTGGACGTCTTCATTTTGGTTGCCACTCACCGTCTTCCATACCCGAATGCGGCATAGTCGATCGGGTCTGGTACGTTTGCGTGTTCGAAGCGTTCGGGATAGAAGCTCTCCGGATCCGGATAAACCTCTGGATCGTGCAAAAGTGCCCTGAATAGTGTGGTTCGTAAACCCGGGGTCTAGGCAAGCCAGGACCACTCACCAACTGTTGCCTACCACTGTGGCATCAGCTGGGATGTAGTATCCTCTGTATGTGTCTGAGTTTGTAGCACGATGTGGGATGGCTAGGATGGATTGATTTGTCTGTTAGGTTTACAGTCTAGGAGAGTAGCCTACCGAACGGGACTATTTATAGGGTCAGTTGAATCAAGCATAAGTTATATTGTGACTTACAGACGACAAGCCAGCGCAAGACTTCACGGAAGACGTTCATGAGGTATGGGAGTCTCTCTTTATCCTCAAAAGTAGGGAGGCGCTCCCCGCAAAGAACGGAGTCAAGTTCAGAATGAACACACTTTTGTACATCGGGGTGAAGAACCATTGCAAGGACAAAACAGGTCATGGTAGCGAGGTTCTGGAGAGAACTCTGAGATCAAACGTCTAGGAATCAGCATGAACCAAACTCACGGTGTCACTTCCTAAGTTAATTTCAAGAAGGTTAGCCAGACATACTCGTGTGGCATATAGCCACCCACCTGCTGCATAGACGACAGCAGCCATGCTTTTGATCGCATCATCGTCAAGGGAATTGCGAACACCATTGATCCGGTCTTCGATACAATCCGTGACGAAGCAAGATTTCGCTGTACCCTTCGCCTTTTATGGCGAAAGAGGAATGGAAATTTAGTTATGTTGTTCAGCCCCTCAAGAGGAACATACCATCTCCTCTTGAACCATGTTATAGGGCCTGTTTACGACCGCCTCCTGCAGTGCACGCCATTCGCGAGCGATCTTCTTGAATCCTGCGCCGGGCATCCATTCTGGAACATATTTAACTGGGGGATTGATGAGTCAAAAGAAAAACTCCACCACATGAAGATACGCACGCATAGGGAATGTGTCCACCAAGAATGTCCCGGGAACCGTTGCAGTCGACGTCGTTTCAGAGGCTGCTTTGTTCACGAGTACAAATGGATCAGTCATGGCATCCTTAAAGTCGTATCCATAGCTATATACGAAATCAGTAGCCATTGGGGGCACTTGTATGCAGCTTGACTTACACTCGTTTCATGATGATGCGTGCTGTATAGCTATTGAGAGCAGGTGAGCCAACCTGATCCGTGAGTATAAACATGGACATACTGTTCAAGATGGTCAAGGAACTTCGCCGGAGATTGTTCTAAGAGGCGAACGAGTTCATGTGCGGCTGGGACTTGGATCCTTCTGTGTTCTTTAATGGTGAGATCGAACTGGTTATGAAAGATTCGGCGATGTTCCTTCCATCGAGGGCCATAGCGCATTAGAGCGAAAGTCCAGTCCCAACCAACCCTATTTGAGTTAGGAACTTGAGCTCTAAACGAACATCAATCCACGTACAGATCGATCAGCATTGGCATATTAGGTCTGTCAGAGTAGTTCGCCCCGCGAACAACGAAAAGGTCGTTGACAGCTTGAACTGAATTTAAGATGATCGTCGTATGTCCGAGTGTAGTCACAGAGACAACGTCAGAGCCTGGGAGCCATGATTCAGGGCAAGGTCCACGAGAATGTAATGGGGACTTGATTACCATATTCTCTAGCCCACTGACGAGCTTGCACGTGGAATGCATCGCCATCCAGGTCTAGTAAATTCCCTACAATGGGTAGACCTGAATCGCACAGAGTCAGCACCGGAGGGATCATCAAAAATAGATATACCTTTTGGTCCAGGCGGAAGACGTGCCATTTTTCGAGCTCTGTTTACCCAGACCCCAGCACCGATAACGAGAGCCAATAAAGTCCATGAAGACAAAATCACGTCGACGAGAGGCATGATAGTAGAACGAGGGCAGCGTGTAGCCGGATTAAATCAGGGGGACGACCGTCCTTGGATTCCACTAGGATGCCCGGGCTGACTGATTAAGTAGACGTTCCTCTTTGTAGTCCCCGTTCCCAAAAAACGGGGGAGTTCCGAAATGTCAGTGCCTGTTGCATATGCCAGTGATTCAATGCAGTGGTTGTTGATAGTCGCCCAGCTACGTTACTTAAGATTGTTGGAGTGAGGATCGATAGTCCGTTCCCGGGGTACTAAAGTCCACAGTCCGCCATGTACGGATGTTTGATTGCTTGTAACTGAGGTATCAACTTCCATCCACGACATGCGTATAGTAACCGGGGTTAACTACGACCTGCGCAGCGCCAAGTTATTAGTAATTAGTATGATACCATGTCAAAAGATCTTACCGCCCATCACGGAGCTTGAAGGCCCCGACACAACCCAGGTTGGATATATCTTACGTGTGTCGAGGGCCCACGAGAATTGTGGACTGATCATTGCATAATGACGCCCTGCCAATTCAATGTAGCCGTTTGCAGCACAGCATGAGGCTACGGCCGTCTTAAAACTCTATTAAAGACGACCGCTCCAGTCAAACTGCCAAGCGTACTACTTCACAGGTTTCAACTTGAAGTTTCCGCCTCAAATTTGATGCTTGTCTGAGAGTGACTTCTATCAACCGGAAAAACCCTTTCCTGAGACTTAGTAGTGACATCTTTGTAGTTGGAAGGAGTGCAGAAGATGTGTCGAACAATGCGTCAGTGCCACCGGCCGCGGCGCCATGCAGCGGACTTTTCCGAGCTCCGGTCACGAAACGGCCTGGACCACAATCAGCCTAGTGACAAGACTACTGCAAGTGCATATTTTCACATCCTGTGATACAACTCGGAGAAGATCAAGATAACGGCATAGCTGTGGTATGTTCTATGTTACCGGATACTAGTACACGGTAATGCCTCCTGCAAATCAAGAAAGAAGCACATCTATAACTTTCGTCGGATTCCAGTCCGGGAACTCGTGATTGTCGACTTCAGCCTCAGTCCCAACAACGCCCTTCCCAGTTGCCCACAGTAAACGAATACCACTGAGGATGTCATTCGCATTTTCTGTGACAGTCTTCTCGAGGTCCTTCGTCGGCAGGTAGGTCACCTTGACGGCCTTCCCAGTGCGACGCTCATATTCGCTAATTATATCATTAAGACACTACGAGACGACGATTTTAGTTACGTAGAAATGGAGAGGACGGAGCAAACTTACAACCCGCTGACCTTCGATCCGGAAACTACGACCATCGACTTTTGAACGGGTGAGCTCTGTGAGGACATGGGCCACGTAGCGCCCAGCGTCGCGACGGGTGGTGAATGATATGTCACGTGTGCCGTCTCCAGCGACCAAAGCTTCTCCCTTGGAGAGGATCAGTCCTCCGTAGTCCCTGAAACCCACTGATCAGTGTTGGTGCCAGTATAACAGGACTAATCCACATACGCAAGCTTGAAGAGAATATCTGAAAATGTTCCAGTGTAGAACACCGTCATGGGCACTGCTCCAAGCCTCTGGCCGATTTCATTTCCGAGTGGAATCCCAGCTCGCTGAGGGATTCCGAACTCAGAGGCAATAAAAAGATGGACATTGGCGACCTTGGCGGCTTCTGCGAGGTTGAGTTGAGGAGTCCCAATTCCGGCGTAGCCAAGAACGGATACAACGACTTCGACTCCGGCAAGCGCAGAGGACAAAGAATCGACCGACTCATAGTTGACGGTAACGACCTTCGCCCCCGCTGCTTGGAGGGCCGAGACCTCAGGATTATTCGACCCCTAAGTTTCCTAGGTTAAACCTTGCAATGCTTAGGAAGGAAGGAATCACTTCTCGAGTCAACAAGACAACTTCATCCGCTTTTCCCGCCGCGAGTTGATTCACCAACTCCCCCGCGACGAACTTGCCCACATTTCCTACACCGGCGACAGCGAATTTCTTGTAGACAGACATACTTGTGACAGTAATGAACGAGGATTGATATTCATTGACAGTTCAAGCACGACCTTTGTATAATCGTATCCACCTGATCTAAGTGTTGCCTTCTCACGGGCACAGGGAGACTCCCTCCATCAATGATCTATTACGATTGGTTTGGGCCCCGCCCGTTTCTCACGAGATCATATTAATCACTGGACCCCAGACCAGTTCCCTGACACACGTGTGCCGCGACCTCTGGGGAGATAGCGCTATTGCCGCACGGCGTACGGTGCGCACCTTAGCACTTGTGACTACCGTAGATTCCGTACTAGTCATAAAGCACTGGAAAATCATTAATCGATTGATGGTATCTGGTACACATGTTTCTTCGAGTTCAAAAGCAGCAAATACACTTGCGTGGAAATTGGCAACTGAGTTGATGAGATGTTGAAGGGTGTTGCTTATCAGTATCACGTGGGAATGCATAAGTCTCTATAACCGAGGAACAAATGTGCTGTACACTGCACATGATGCAGCACATCTATGTATTTGGTTGGTATTTTCTCGCCAAATACTAAACAGGATGTTTATTCCCGCAAGCTCGTCGCAGTGGAGCGTTCATTCCCCTTGACTCGGACGAGCAAGTCTGACCTGATTGATCCAAGTTGGATTGGTCACGCACTAAATGTTCCCTCGTGTCCAGTACTGTAGGGTGGGCCTGGTTAGGAGCCGGGTCGACCACTTCTTGATTAGATACATATTCCTCAGGTTAATGTGCCAAAGTGCTAGCAATCAGTGCACGTGCTGCATGGATATCATCAATGTATGTTTCTCTGATTGCACATTCCGTCACTGACAGTCGCATTTGCTAGATTCTTCCGTCGGGGTCATGACTACTAGTAGCATCGTACTAGGTAAACACGAAGAAGACTCGGAAGTACTAAGATCCCCGTAGTGTGGCTTCGGTCCCTTTTGCATTTCCCCCCTTTACCCCGATGGAGATAACTTCAGTGTATAGATGCTCATATAACACGTGTTCCCGCTGTGCCTTGGACCGCCTGATCTATTCAGCATCACATCATCATGCAAATTGGGTAGTTAGAACCACCAGAATGTAAACTAAACACATAACGTCCAATGACCTAATCTAGCTCTCTGTGTTCGTCCAAACTGTAACCCAGACAATTCCTCCGGGACTTCTGTGTCTGTTGGCCAGATACGGTTTACTAGGGGATTCAGCAAAGCGTTCCGGCTTTCGTGCATCCTGCCACGTCGCCAGTTAGCATAATTTAACTGCCACATAAAAACGGGATCACCGACCCACGCTGAAAGTATCTCAAGAGAATTTCTCGGGGACACCGCGCAGGTCTGTGTTCCAGTTTCGGAATTCCTACGCTTAACGGTTGGTTGTATTGACTGGAATCAATTTCAAGTGGGATGGACAACCACGGTTCTGTCTGGTTGTTCCCAGTGACTGTGGCCGTAGAGATACGCACACTTGAACGCGAAAAGAGTTTCTATCGACGTATATGTGAGACTTCATGCATAAACGGTGAGAGATTCACGCGGTCTTTCAGTTATCTCGATAAATACCACCGGCCGCACCGCACAGCGCCTCCCGCGGTCGTAGCATGTTTCACTCGGTTCTAAGTGACTGACTACTATGCCCATAATAAGCACAGTGACTTACCTTGTGTGCTACGTAAGTCGGACGAGCTGTTGGAACGATTGATAAGTTGATAATCTACCAGCGACATGCGGCCCATCCTCCACATATCCTGGCGCTGACCTGCCAAAGGAACAGTGTTAGGAGTAGTATATTCGTAGAGGATGTTATCTTTAAATTCACCGGCGAACATGTATATTCCGGATGCTCAGTCAGGTCAGTTCACATGTACGGTGCAGTTGTTGTTTCGATCATCGGCTGTGAACCGATCAGATCGCGGGGCCAATTATGACCCGCGGCGAGAAATATTTGTTGCCTGGGTGGAGGTCAACCGCAAATCAGGCGTTGTGAGATGGCTCCATTCAGGAAATGTGGCCGAGATGTCTGTTTGCTGTTTAAGGGAGTAAGGATACGCTTCGGTGGTGCAGAGAGTCCAAAGTGTGTCCGAGGACCCTGTTCAGCCACCTTAGATCTGATTGTAACGTCCAAAACAAAGTATCATGCTTTCAAAAAAAAAAAGTCTGGTAATCATGACCGGCGCAGAACCGGCTCTGTCCCCATGCGTAAATTTCACATTCCATTCCTTAGGGCGTGGAATGCACCCGGTCCGATGAGACGTTCCCTACTAGAAACGGTGACACTGGATGTAAGGAGGCAGTGAAACTACGCAGCTCGAATTGTCATCGAAACGATCGGGTGTTCTTTAAGATCCCAAAGAATTGTGGATATAAGGCCAATAGCTTTTCAAGCTCGACACAATCACTGCTTCGCCAGTATGGACACCTTCACTTTGCTCTCGCTCAGCGCATTCATAGGCTTGGTTATTCACTTCTCCTCCCGCGGTGTTTCGGCATTACTCGCCAAGAGACGCGAGAGCAGCTTTACTACAGAAAAGGGTTCGATCATCGAAAAAGAAAGCAATGAATATAGACCTACTAAGATCTTCATCCCTAACACGCTTGCAAGATGGCCATGGCCTCGTCGTATCAACCCGCACTATGAGGCGGTGAAGAAGGAGTCCGCTGCATGGACAGCGGACTTCGGAGCCTTCAGCAAGAAAGCACAACATGCCTTCAATCGTTGCGATTTCAGTAAGTATTTTCGCGCTCTTGCAGTGACCCAATAACTCACCTTATCGGTAGATCGCCTTGCTTGCTTGGCCTATCCAATTGCGAGGAAGGGTAAGTAACGCACAGTCGGCGGATCAAGTAATTTCTGAGTTATTCCACCAGAGCATGCTAGGGCTGGTTGTGACTTAATGAACCTGTTCTTCGTCATCGATGAGTATTCCGATGTATCTGCGCCTTCCGAGGTCCGGAAGCAGAAGGATGCTATAATGGACGCTCTCCGCAATCCACATAATCCCAGACCAAAGGGTGAATGGATCGGTGCGGAAGTGGCTCGTCAGTAAGTACATTGTGGACTTCATAGAGAATATCCAAATAGAGGTTCACTGAAACACAGATTTTGGGAACTCACTATACGAAATGCAAGTGCACAATCGCAACAAAGGTTTATCAAGACATTTGATGAATATCTGGAAGCTGTCGTGCAGCAGGCCATCGACAGAAACGGACACCGTATCCGCGATATCACGAGCTATATCGACGTCCGACGCGATACGATTGGAGCAAAGCCTTCATTTGCTTTGTTAGAACTGGCACTCGACATCCCTGACAAGGTTATAGAGCACCCTGTCATACAAGAGATGAGTTTCGCGTCCATCGACATGCTTTGCATCGGAAATGTAAGCATGATCTCGCATAATCCCGGGTACAAAACTTACATCACCCTCAGGACATCGTATCTTGGAACCTCGAGCAATCTCGTGGAGACGATAGCCACAACATTGTAAGGATCGTAATGAACGAACTCGGCGTGGACGTGAACGGCGCGATGCTGTGGGTTCAAGATTTCCACACAAAACTTGAGCAGAAGTTCCACGCTGCCATGGCAGCCCTTCCAGAGTGGGACGAACCTCTGAATTCACAAGTGAAAGAATATTGTGATGGACTGGGGCACTGGGTTCGAGCGAACGATGACTGGAGCTTCGAAAGTGAGAGGTATTTCGGTGGCAGAGGGCTTGAGATCAAGGAGAATAGATGGCTTTCTCTCATGCCGAAGGAGCGTAGGACGGGGACAACGGAGATTGGGCCCGTTCTCGTCGATAGCTCTTTGCTGTAATCGATTCAATCCATAGGATTAGAGTGTACAATTGCCACATCCTGCAGAGAACCCTAAAGCTTACTACACAATCTTTAGAGTCGAACACGACTAAGGTTGAAACGGCAATGTACATAGTCACTCTCCAAACTGCACAAATTATCAAAGTACTTACTTTTGCGTATTCACAATATCAATCTGTCCTGAAACATGCGTGCGTTCGGGTGTCAGTTTGTCGCAAGGTCGAAACAATGGCATGTGTTGACGGCCAGCTACTAGTTCTAGTATCATGCTGGCGAGTAAAGCCGATCTTGCAAGCAACGACCAGGAATCCGGGATGATACACTTCGGAGTTTACATAATAAATTGGTACTCCAGGAAAGGTAGAACCTCAATTCCCGCAAACTCAGAGCATAGGCACCCCGCCGCGCCCATTTCCCACTGAGCCACTGCAACTCCTCGGAGGCATCACATTATATGTGTTTGGCCTTCGAAGTAGATAGAATATCGTCAAGTACTGATATCGTTTGACCGGCACGGTTGTTACCATGATGAAGCGCCTACTGGATTGGGTCAATTTCAGTCGGAGATAGATATTCGAAGTTCGCCCGTGCGCCAAATTATTTTCATAATTCTGAGATGCATTGACCTCCAAGAAACTCGACCGCTGATGTTAGCACTGTGCACATCACGTCGTATTACAGACAATACCATCGAAAGACGATATATTCAGAGGATCTCTTATTGCTTCATCTTTTAACAGGGAATACTGTCGCATCTGACTCATGAATTCCGAGTCATGCTGAGATTCTGACAATGAACCTACATTTCTATCAACGCCGACAACCATAACAATTGAAGGCTGCGCATACCGCCCAACGTCGTTGATGGAAACCAAGGTTTGGTATCAGTGGTAAACGATTTGAATGCCGTGTTCTTAGATGCCGTGTTTCCCAGTGGCTCCGAGACATTGAAAGTAGGAACCGGAGGATTTCGCGCATCAGATGCTATTCATTCAACTCTTCAACAATCACAAAGATAGCTTTTTTAATCCAGCAAATGAACATGACACCTCAAGACTCGGTAATTGGAAAGCAGCCCACGGGCAATCTACATCAAACAGGGTCAGAGCTTCAGCGCTCAGCCTTGGATGCCCGGACCACAGACACCGTGGGTATGTTGTGAGTAAGTGATATCTCCCTAACGCCGGAAACTGAAATATGATCAGTGAACCAGCGTCCTCTTTCTGACTTTGACCATCAAAACCCAAATCGTCGTACCGTGATCACGCGTCATGCCTATCTCGAGTTCTTCATTGTGGCTCGCAGTTATTATTGTAGCTGCGACGTCGGCCTACCTCGCCTGGCGGTACTACAGAAGTCCCTGGCGGAAGCTTCCTCCAGGCCCTAAGGGGGTTCCGATCCTCGGAAATGCCATGCAACTGGGGAAAAAACAATGGTTGACATTCACCGAATGGAAACGGACGTTTGGTGTGCCACCTTCAATCCCGCTTGTGAACACTGTTGATTTCGATGCAGGCGACATGATTTATCTCAATGCTTTTGGGCAACCTCTCATCATACTCAACTCTCATAAGGCAGTTGCTGATCTTTTGGATCGCCGCGCCACCAAAACATCTGGCCGACCTGGGAACTATGTTGCCGAGTTGTTGACAGGCAATTTAGTGATCGTCTTCCTCGGGTATACGGACGTGTAGGTCACTTCAATTCAATTCGATTCAATTTTTCATTCATCCCTGTCAGATGGCGTCGGATGCGTAGGGCAGTCCATGAAGGTTTCAACAAAGCTGCTGTTCACCGCTACCATCCAATACAACACGCGGAAGCAGTACATCTTACCCAAGCACTCCTGAGGGACCCAGATGAATGGGACAAACATTTGCGGCGCAGCGCAGCTTCATCCGTCATGGCTTTGGTCTATGGCACAGAGCCCATTGCGTCAGAACAAGATCCAAGGGTGAAGCGAGTAAATGATCACGTGACTCGCCTGTCCCGCGCCTCCTTGCCTGGCGCTCACTTGGTTCAGTTTATTCCTTGGATGCGATACCTGCCAAGAAGGTTAGCATACCAGCCAGCATTAGTCCGACTGATTCCAAGAACAAATCTAGTATGGCACAATGGAAACGACATGCTCAAGACTGGCATGAGCGCGATTCCAAGATGTTTTGCGACCTTCTCAGTTCTGTCCGGCCACGCCTGGTACGTCTTAACGCAAGATGCCTACGTGACATATATCTATATAATAATGATCTCAGGCTAGGGGCGAAGCACACGCTACTCTCGCCGCTACGTTGATCGAAGACGTAGGTAGGAATAACCTCTCCGAGAAGGAGAATGCATGGCTAGCTGGCACCATGTAGTATGTGTATTCCTACCTCATTGTTGACAATGTGTGCTCACCTTTTATTAGCGCAGCTGGTGCCGAAACGACGTCAAGTTCCATGGCATGGTTCATGTTTGCGATCGTTCTCCACCCTGACGTTCAAAAGCGTGCTCAAGCTGAACTTGATGCTATAGTCGGTCGTTCTCGACCTCCTTCATTTACCGACTTCGAGGATCTTACGTATATCCGCGCCTTGATCAAGGAAGTATTGCGCTGGCATACTGTAGATCCGGTTGGCCTACCCCATCGCACCACCGAAGATGATTGGTACAATGGTTATTTCATCCCCAAAGGAGCCCTTCTTGTTCCTAACGTCTGGCACTTGAACCGAGACCCAAACATCTATGGACCAGACGCCGACGAATTCAACCCTTCCCGTCACCTCGACGAGGATGGGAGACTATTACCTGCTATTGCAGACACGAAAGAAGAGAGTCACGTCTCATACGGATTTGGACGACGAATTTGCGTCGGACGTCATGTCGCCAATAATGCGCTTTTCATCAATATATCTATGATGTTGTGGGCCATGAACATCGAACGCGCGACTGACGAGAAGGGGGAACCCCTACCTATGGACCTGGAAGGATGCGTCGAAAATGGCTTAGTTGTGTATGTATCCGGTTTGGCAATTCATACGGGCTCGGACTAAACGATTGATGCTATAGTTGTCCGTTACCATTCGAATGCAAGATCACTCCTCGCTTCCCAGAGGCGGCGGAGATCATCGCGCAGGAACGAGAAGCCCTTCAACACAAGTAACTAACAATTTTTCCTTCTTTCTGCAATCTTGTTTCTTATCTTAAAGGCTGTACGCATTTGTGGCTGTGGATCATGCAATGAGATTTGGTCCTTGCACCTTTTTCTAGAATGACACCAGTGAACTGGATGGATCAGTATCATACATTCAAGATAGGCTAGAGGTGGAACCACTATGTGAATCCCGTGCAAGGACTCAGCCCTCTGCACCGAGTGAAACTCGATTTTACTGTGTGGGTCTCGTGGGGTAGGTCCAGTCATCACAACTCGATCCATGCATAGCAAGCCGACTGCCTGCATGCCCTCTCAACCACCTTCCCACTTCGGAATAGAATGCGGTGCTTATCTCCACCTCGCTACAGAGGAACTTGGAGAACACTTCCAGTGACACCGACAACTCCAAGCATGGCATGTGGCAGGTTCTATCAGGACAAGGCCCGTACCACGTACGTAATTCGGCATTCATTGACCCCGCGCTCAATTTGACCGTTGGAATGAAGCGGAGCGGTGGTTTGAAATCTAATCGGGAAGAAACAAAATACAACGAGAAGAGAATCCTACCTGCGCATGCTGTTGTTCCGACGGGCCTACGTGGCAAGAAGACACGAGGCCTGTATGTCTCAGTACTCAAGGAAGCGCGCTCGCCTCAGGCCGTGGGGTGAGATGATACGTGTCTGCAACAAGCTCAGGGAATGTATGATCGCACGCCGGCACGAAGCATAAGGTTTATGACTCAGATACCTCTCACAACTGTTGCCAAGCAACATCAAGGACTCGGAGAGCTAGGCGACTCGGGACGGGAGTATGGGTCCACCTGCAGGTGTCCGTTCAGAGGGAGCAGTTGTCTTGTAGTGTGGCAGAGATCGAGACTGAGGCTAGATGCGAAAGCGAGGAACTCTGTTTGCTTCGACTCTTAGGCTAGTGCTAGGCTTGTGTGTATCAAGTTGGGGATTAAACGTCGGACGAACCCAAATTACCTGAGCCGCCTTGTTGTCAGTTGCTGTAACCTTCTTGAACGGACGTTTAGTCATCACCGTTCACCGGCCAACTGGTTGTTGCCTAGATGTTGTTCAGTAACGCTGCATAGTACGCGGAATCAGTCGTTGGACACGTTCAAGTTGGCAACTTTTCTTTGGTCTGGAACTTGGCTGTGACGGTCATTGGTGACTTGACTGTCACCGCCGAAATTGTGTGTAGCCTAAGCGAGGCTCGTCGAAGCCTTGTTTACATGTTATCGGTCGTTGGTCACCAATTGCAACGTTCTGATCATATCACTACGGTGTTTTTCCACGTCCGCTTTGTAGTGTATAGCCACAATTCTCCCAGGGTGACTACGGTAATCTGTCAGCGACAACTCTGTTTCGTGCATCCCGTCATTTGACGATGATTCAGAGCGCATCCAAATTCCCCGCACCGGTGCGCACGGGCAGCCTGTGCGTTTCGAGGTCAACAGTTCTCCCGTTGCAAAGCGATGCGGACCCCGGCGTATTGTTTTGATGGTCCAGTCCCTGCGGGAGATTTTTGCCGGAACTGCTCAAAGGTCGGCGGTCCCTTTGCTCTAGAGTTCGTCCTCGGCTGTTCGGCCTTCCCGTCAACCATTACGGCAACATCCATTTTCATTCCTTATCTGTTAGGCTCATGGTACTGATGAAAGCAGTGACGATGGTGTCGATATGGTTTGCTCCCGTGCGAAGCTGAGATCTGGTCTCCCAACCAGATGGAACTCCCAGGACGGCAGAGACGAGTGGAGTTATGCCGCGGATGACCTGTGTTGAGCACGACGGCTCTCCACATCCGTGGAATGTATGATGCGCTATAAGAGGTCGACCTCGGCTCACTCCCGGACATCTCCAAGTTCCTGATATGGACTCCATTGCTTCTGTTGTCGACGCAGTTCGGGCGTACAAATCCTTGTTCTTGTTCGCCGTCGCAGGTGTCTCTGTCCATGCAGTCGTCACCTATCTCCGCAGTCCGTTGCGGAAGCTACCCCCCGGTCCTAATGGTCTCCCGATACTAGGAAACGTCCTCGAGTTCACTAGTGGTAACCAGTGGACTATGTTCACAAACTTGCGTAAAAAATTCGGTACTTCTATCCTTCCGTCCTGCATGCCGCGCTCATTGTATCTGACCACGCACGGGATGTCTAGGCGATATCATCTACTTGAACGTAGCTGGAAATCACATGGTGGTGATCAGCTCGCAAAAGGTCGCAGCAGACCTTCTCGACCGTCGCGCTGGCATATACTCGGACAGGCCGCGGAACATCGTGGCTTCAGATATCATGACTCGTGGCCTTCTGGTCGTGTTCAGTCGGTACAATGATCTGTAGGTCCGGCGCGTTTGGTGGGGTTACGTCAGGCTAACTCGGGTGATAGCTGGCGCCGTCTCCGCAAGGCTGCCCACGAAGGTCTGAACAAAGGCGTCGTACATCGTTTCCACCCTACACAACACATCGAGGGTGTATTGTTGGCATGTGGCTTATTCGAAGAGCCAGACAACTGGGATGGTCATCTGCGCCGAACGGCTGCTTCTGCAATCATGTCCATGGTATACGATGAACCTCCCATCATTTCCGGAAACGATTCATCCGTCAGACACATCAACGACTTTGTCGCCCGTCTTACGCGCGCTGCACTCCCTGGTGCTCATTTGGTCGAGTTCTTCCCCTGGATGATGTATCTTCCTTTGAGGTGAGAGGTCACCATAGTGTTGTGGAGCGACGGCTCACTTGGGTCATCTCAGCTTGGCACCTTGGAGACGGATTGCTGAGGCGTCTTACATCTCAGATTCAGCAGCGTTCGAAACGTTCTTCCGGCGGGTGAAGGACCGGATGGTGTGCACACACCTTTAGTACTTCATTCTACAAAACTGATCCCTCGATAGAAAGAAGGAGAAGTTCGTCCAAATCTTACTACGACACTCCTCGAAACCGCTGACAGACATGGCCTCTCTGAACGCGAGAACTCTTGGTTGGCAGCAACGATGTAGTGCGTACTCAACCCCATTCATTGTCTGAAGCCCTTGACGACCTTGTTTCCATAGTGCCGCTGGTGCAGAAACGACCTCCGCTGTCATGGCCTGGTGGATGCTGGCGATGGTGGCTTACCCGGAGACACAGAAACGCGCTCAAGCGGAATTGGACGCTGTTGTCGGACATGATAGGCTCCCCACATTCGCTGACTATGAGAGCCTTCCATACATCCGCGCCATGGTTAGTATAACTCTCCTCTGTTATGCTTTCATTCGACTGACGAACAATTCAGGCAAAAGAAGCGCTGAGGTGGCGCCCCGTAGTATGTCGATGCGCTTAAACGTGACGTTGCATGTGACTTACCCATTATAGGATCCCGTTGGACTTCCTCACCGCTCCATCGAAGTGCGTATGATGGATTACGTTTATACCTGTCGCTGACCCACATATCGATAGGACGACTGGTATGAAGGTCACTTCATCCCTGCAGGAACCATTGTCATCGCAAATGTCTGGCACCTTAACAGAGACCCAGAGATCTACGGACCTGATGCTGGGCACTTTAACCCAGCACGCCACCTGGACGAAGAAGGTCAGGTCGCCCCGGGGCCGATCGACTCTAAGGAGGAAGGACATTTCACCTACGGGTTTGGAAGGCGGATTTGTGTCGGTAGGCACGTCGCCAACAACTCGCTGTTCATCGACATCGCCATGGTTCTCTGGGCAATGAACATTGAGCCTGCAACGGACGCACGGGGCAAGCCTGTCCCGATCGACATCGATGGGTGTGTGGAGGACGGCCTGGTCGTGTACGTACAAGTTCGGGACTCTCTCCGAGAGAATGGATTTACTGACGTGTCCTGCGATGCAAATAGGCGGCCGATTCCATTCAAGGTCAAGATCACCCCAAGGTTCCCTGAGGCAGTGACGATGCTCGAGTTGGAGCGCGAATCCCATGGGCTCCCTGCGTTCCGACAGAAGAAATAAGTTCAGAAGCGTAGCGCAAGGATTGCTTGGTGTACATAAAATTTGTTACGCGTATAACATGATTACGAATACATGAGGTTTCTTTCAACAGTACCCGTTCAGTGGGATCCATTACCTGCCGGAAGGTGCAGGCATTCTGTCAATTGCAAATGGCATTTATGGTAGTGTGACAGCTCCGTCGTAGCTGGTCGAACCAGATTTCACGCATAATTACACACAGCCCCACAGCCAGTGAGTCGGCAGTGTCGACCCAGTCTCGTAAAGCATGATCGCCGTCAATAACACTTACGGTAAAGACCGCCGCCTCGCAAATTTTGAACATTTGCTCTATTCTACGATAGCGTTCTCGACCGCGATATCCTGGATCTCTGCTTTGCGGACAGGAAATTATTCTACGCACTTTTCGTTCCGCGACGGCCGTTTTCGCCGCGTCGTGTACAGTGGCGTAGTCGCAAGCGGGTACGCCTTGAGCTCTACTGGTTCTCTCGCCCTGATACTGCACGTTAGATAACTTGTCGATTAGTACTTTAGTATTCTGATCGACACTATTTTACGTCGCCCTCGAGCACAGAGACGTACTCCGCGGAGTCAGGGACCTTATTACCTCTGCTGGCAGCATCTTGTCCGTGACTGATCTCAACGCCTGGAATTGGCGGTTGACTGGACTTTCTGCCAGTAGTGTGCGGCGTCGAACGTCCTCGGCACACGCGACATCGTTTTTTGAAGCTTAGATGCGTCGTATTCTCAAGTGACCTTAGACTTCGTCCTCGCCACATTCATTTAATGCGCTTGTCTAGACAGATCCTAGAACTCACTTCTTCGGACGCGGCTCGATCAAGATTTGATAGGTATATTGCAGTACTCGGAACACGATTCGGTTATGGGTATTTGATGTGAAAGTATGAAAGTATGACCGGTGTGCACCTACTATCGTCGTAGCATATGCAGAAACTGAATCTGAGTGACTGAAATGAAGAACATATTGAAACTCTAGACTGATGCGAGGAGAACAGCCCAAACAATTGTGACGCCACGTGCAGATGGTAAAATCAGCATTGGTACCTACTAGATGCGGTTTAAAACCGACCATACGGTCCTTCATGAATAATATTGCCGTAGTCCTCTTGAAAATCTTTCTCCGTGAGTATCTCCCATTGAACAATCTTACCCGTGTGCATGTTGTCGAATGGCCGCCTTCTATTCCAAATGGCAAGCAACGTAATTACCATCGGCAAAAGCGAATCTGCGAACGTGACCTCCATTCCTTCGAAACTGCCGGGAATTCTGAACAGTTCCACCGAACTTTACGTTCATCGTTTGGTGACTCGTTGGTTGGTACATAGGTCAAGGAAACGACAGGGACGGATGTAGGATCAGCTGTCGCTGAAATAGAGTTGCCTGGAAAACTTTTTCAGTTGGTCGATAAATTCCTGTGACAGAGTCTGGTCGGAAGGCAACGGAGGGATCACATATAGCTTCAGATCCGATGGCTTCATACCCTCGACAGTGTCTGGCATCAGGGGATTTGCCTCGAACGGGCTCAGTATGACACTAGTGCCGGACCAGGTGACGTTTTTCCGGAGAGAACTCATTGCACAGATTTGAGGTACTGGTCCATGGTGTCTTTCGTAGAGTCTGGCTTTATTGACCCTCCGAAGTCCACCGTTGCCTGGATAGATGAGCTCCATACATTCGTATCGCGAGTAGCCGCAGTGCTCCGTTCGAGTGTTGTAAAGATAGGAAGAAAGGCGCTGCTCGGCTATTGTTAACTGCGGAAGGAGTACGCGAACATCACTATAGAAGACAGGAAAGTCACCGTGAACCTCATTAGATTAGGTGTGGTAAGGAAACAAACGGGACGCACAGCTAACGGTATTTCGTGTATTCTCAGATATGACCACCGTGTTCCTCCAGAACCCACCCTCCGAGAGCATCTGCCGTTGAGAAATCTACTCGTGCATGTGGTCAAACGGTCAGCTCCATTCCGGAGGGCAAGCAACGCCATCACAGTCGACAGTGGTGACTCTGCGAACGTGATGGTCATCTCCTCGAAGAGTGCAAGATATATGGAACACGTCGAACTATTTCACTCGCTCGTCGGTGCATCCAGGAAGCGACAGAATAGGACTGATAGCCCCGGAGATAGCCCGGCGCAGACGCTGAGTTAGTCGATCGGCTCCCGAGGCGGAATCCGGTTAGAGGGCAATGGGAGTCGCATATAGCCTGAGACTGTCCGACGGGATCATGCGCCAACCGGTGGGTGGCATGTACAAAGACGAGCGTGTTTGCTGTCCGGTATCAAGTGGTCTGCCTCGAACGGGCCTGATATCACGAGCACCGGACCACAATCTGTCTTTCTAGAGAAATCTACTGGCTGAGTCCGAGGTACTGGTCCATAGTTCCTTCTGTGGATTCAGGCTTTATCGTCCCGCTGAAGTCTGCCCCCGCAAAGATAGAAAGGCTTGTAATGGATGGTTGACGCCAGTTTTGTCGAACCTAACGATATTGACGATACATGAAGCCCCAGACTAGAAGCAAAAGACGAAAGTATCAGTATTTGCAGACTGCCATGTACCCCGATCTTCAAAGACTTACTCAGTCGAGTGCGTTCGATACTTTGACAAGCAGGTAGCCTCGCCGTTCGTTTCCGTGAGGAATGGATGAATGTGATGTGATGGAGGTCCAGGAGGCGGTGGACCGGTGGGGCTTCGCTGGTCAGGTTCGGCGTAGTCAGCGTCGTAGGTTTTAGAGCAGCGCAGAGCCTCGCCTTCTCTAGCCCCTATAGGCGGATAACTGGAAGAGACCGATATCTTTGAATTGTGTTGGTTGGACAAATTGGACTTGGGACTTCTGCATCCTGGCAACCCAACGTACATCAACGTACGACCGCACTTCACCTTCGATTCGAGACGGCTAGAGCATCCACTAGATAGCAATATGTACTGGTTGGAATTGTTCAATCCGTGCTGGTGTTCACCCTAGTACCCCGATTGATCCTGAGCATGCGGGAGTTGCGTGCGATATCCGAGGTCACCGGCGTAGACGTGGAAGCGATATTGATAGTGAATCTGGGTTGTCATCTGGCCGCGACGCAGGCAAGAGCGCGATTGTGTTCGCGGACGTTGAGTGGAACGAGGCAACGGAGGACATCGAGGATCCGGAGGTACCACGAGAAATTAGGACCACTCAGCCAGGAGTCTGCACTTAGTTCTGTATTCTACTGTGGTCTGGCGCTTTTTTCTTCTTGGTGGTTACTGTGACTTTACTATTTATTCCGGCTTCTCTCCGGAGGGGGGAACCTGCCCGCCCAACACCCTAGTAGACGGCTCGCCCGTCAACCGGAGTACTAGTAGCCACTTCCACAAACCTAACGTTTCAAGGCGACCTCGTCTTTCCAAGCGTCGTGCCCAATGGGAACCTTTTGAAGTTACACGCGTTTGCCATATTTCGAGAGTTCGCAGAGATGCACTTTTCGCAGGAAACTTGAAGCGCACTTATCACGAGTGCTATCAAGTCTAAAATCAAGCATTGATTACCACGGTACCTAATGTGATTATTTTCCATGCCCGCTATCTACCACTCACTCGCCGACGACCCCGCAGTCTGCGATCTCCACCTTTGACGATGGACGTCCGCCGTTAGAACCTTTTGACTCGATCGTCTTGACGACATTCATGCCCTCGACCACCTCACCGAAAACGACATGTTTCCCGTCAAGCCAAGATGTGACGGCCGTCGTAATGAAGAACTAAGGAAAGCACGGAGAACACTTAGCACACGGCAACTGGAGAAAGTGCCTTGGCTTACTTGTGATCCATTCGTGTTGGGACCTGCGTTTGCCATCGAAAGCAGACCTGGCTTCTCGTGCTTGTGGATAAAGTTCTCGTCTACATGCGAAATAGCAATGACCAAGCAATCATCGTGTCAGTCTGAGACGCCGACGCGTGAGCGGCCACTCACCCTTGAAGCGGTCGCCATATATTGATACACCACCAGTTCCGTTGTGCCGGGTGAAATCACCTCCTTGGATCATAAACTACGACGAGCGCATGTATGTTTAATACCGCATCAGAAAAGTGACATGCAAATACTAACCTCCGGGATGATTCGATGGAATGAGCTTCCCTTGTACCCCAACTTCTTCCCATCTTTCTCCGCACCGACAGCCAACTCTCGGAAGTTGCGAGCCGTAAGAGGGACAGTGTCGTCATAAAGCTTGAATACGATACGTCCTGCTGGTTTAGAGTTTATGGAAACGTCAAACTGTAAAGAGGACGCGTCAACTGTTGGACACACAATACTAGGCTGGGAAGAAGATAGACGTACAAAGACGTTCGATCTGTCGGTTTCTACTAAGTAACACGTTCCGAAAAACCGATCTGCAAGCAAATACACACTTTGTCGCAGTAGAGGCGGCTGCAGCGGCGGCAGAAGCGGTAGAAGAGGCGAATCTACGAAAGACGAACGACATGAATGACGGAGACGAATCGGTAGATGTTGGAAAGTCTCGTGCTAGGTGGAGGAGGTCGTTGTAGAAAGGGTGAAGAAAAATGGACATGAACGTTTCCCCGGAAGTACGCCACGAAAAATGTTTTGGCACGGTCCGGCCCGGGTCCGGTCCTTTACATAACTTCACGAAGCTGCGACTCAAAGACTTGCACATTCGGGGGTCACCGTTACGGAGAGTTCTCTCAGCATCAGTCTTTCGAATTTTTAGATAAAACTGGCTGCGAGGTAACAAAGCGATTTACTCTAATGCTCCGGCTAAGGTGACAGTCCGAGGAAGCAAAAGTTCAAGAGTGAAGATTACCTAATACACTATCGCTTTTTCCTCCCGCGTCCTGCCAAACACCCCGAGGATGGCTTCACGTTCGTTACTTCCGAGTCGCATTGGCGTAGTGTCAAGACATGTCCAACGACCAGTTTACCGACATATCCGATTACTGACCTCCGTACCGCCATCAAAACAGCCAGAGCCGATGGTTAACGCATCGAATAAGGAGCAGTCATGGCTAACACAGCAGGTTAAGGCAAACCCAGCCCTATACGCCGTCTTTCTTGGTCTCGCGCGTGCTCTCGGATATGGATCGCCAAAACAGTTCGCGAATAGACGCGCATTGCACATGTACAACAACCTATGCGCTACGCGTGCAGACCAAGAAGTCGACTTCTGGAGAAAAGGTATTGCGGTTCTTTTTCCGTACGATCTTGCTCATACATTGTGACACGACTTTTCTAGATTGTGCACTTCCTCCTACTTTCCAGTCTTGGTTTACCATCACGAACCTGCACGTATGGCTCCTCACTGTCCGTTTACGGGCTCTGCCTGCACCCCACGGGTTGAACCACATACAGGGATTGATCGATCACTTTTTCCAAGACGTCGAAGAGCGTGTTCGTACCGTCCTTCAACCTGGCATTCTTCCACCCCGTTCGACAGCCGATTCATTTGTCACACCATCCACGTCGACTGACACAAAATACCGAGCCGAACTCGGTAAATACATCTCTCCTTACCCAAGCAGCGCCTTTTACACCTTCCCTTCTCCCGTTCCACCTCCGGAGACATTTCCGTCCCATAGTGCATACGCTAAAGCAGAGAAAAGAGCGAGAGCGCCGGAGAGACTCGTAGTGAGGCAAATGAAAATATTCAAGGAACAGTGGGCAGGTCTTGGCATGAGCATGGACTTGGGACTTGTAAAAGGAGATACAGAATTAGCGGCGGCGATTTGGAGAAACTTATTGGGTGGAAGAGGGGCTAATGGGATTTTCCTCCAGGATCTAGGTTCAGGTCTCCGCACGGGCGAGACCACGAATACAGATATACCGAATTTTAGGCGGTCCGTTAACCTCGTCGGTGGTCTCGTGGAGAATGTTGAAAAAATAGACGTTGTTACTGAGGAAGGGAAAGACGACCTGAGTGGTGTTCACGACTTTGGTGCGAACGAGAGCGATCGGTGGGTTCTCCATTGCAATTCGTGCGCGTCATCCCATTGCTCATTGATGGCAGGTATATTGCTTACCCGGAACTCATGGAGACGCTTGTCACTTACCTCAGGCGTGAGGCGCTGCGGCTCGAGGGGATACCCGACGAGACCATCCTCGGACCTCGGGAGGTAGGAAAAGAGGGTGAGGGAGTTAAGAAGCTCATGTGGGGAAAGGTGAGACCTCACTAGAGGGTTTTGTGCAGTAGGTCAAGTGGCCTTTCGATGATATATCACGAAAATATAATATCCTTATTGCATAGATCAGATCACCCCTCTAATCCACACATACTGTAGTATACTGATACTTCTCTGACATAGAGAAACGAGCAGCCTCGTTAGCATTTTGCGCTCCACCGAGTTCGTGATTGGCGGCTCAGTCACCTGAACAGGCATTGAATCAGCAGTCCGGGCAGTCCGGCCCGGGACGTTACCGTGTTACTGGTGGTTCTTTAAAGAGATATCTGGTCTCTTTCCGCCTCACTTGACTCGGAAATGGAGTCAGCATATATACCATCTCAATCACTTCGCGCCACGGTCAATTGTGACATGGGGGAGGTGACGCCGATGTACCTACCACCCAGCGAACCTTTACTAACAAAGAAACGGTCCATGCAGGGTTTCTCTTTATACTCGATTGTACGTAGTAGGGCCCAGTGACTTAGACTGTTGACACCATCTGATCGAACTAACAATACACTTGCAGGGCGACGATGAAAACCTCATGAAGACCATCCACCTAGCTAACATCGCTTGCGGGTTTCACGCATCGTAAGTCCGGAGAAGCGAGATCACAATCCCTTGGACACCGATTTCGATCAATTTGATACCAGAGACTTTTCAATTATGAACAGAACCGTAGTTCTTGCTAAGGCTCACAACGTCCTTGTTGGCGCTCACCCCTCCCTTCCAGACCTGCAGGGCTTTGGGCGGCGCGAGATGGTCCTCGAACCGGTAAGATAATTACTCGGTCGTATTGGACTGTGTTGACCCTCGTTCCATTCCAGGACGAACTTGCCTCTTGCTTCATCTACCAGGTCGGCGCGCTGGACGGATTCTTGAAGAGACACGGGCTCCCTCTGAACCACGTCCGTATTCTAGTCGTTGAAGAAACCAACTGACTTTGTTGCGTTTCCTTTGTTTCCAGATCAAACCCCATGGCGCCGTGTATGGTCAGACTGCGCGTAGCCTCGACCTCGCCTTGGCCGTTGTTGGCGTGACCAAGGTCTTCAGCGGCAGCGCGGCACGACCTGACACGGGCGTTGCCTTCGTGGGCCTCGCGGGTACTGCGCACCAACGGGCAGCAGAGGAATTGGCAGTACCATTCATCGCAGGTGATACGGTTCCAATTCCTTTTTGCCCACCTTCAAATCGTTGATACAAGACACGGGACAGAGTGGTTCGCGGACCTTGACTATAGTGACGAAGGAGAATTGCTAATCACGAAGTGTGCCATCCCGACCTATCTTGTGAATCGTGCGGTTGGATAACGCCGATGACAGGAAGCATGATCCCGTCTCGATTGAAGTGGTCCGACGACGGGTGAGCCGCGTCGCGGATACTTGTATCTGACTCCTTTAACCCCACATATATAGATTCAGAACCTGCTTGAGCAGCACATGGTGACAACTGTGAGCGGCAACCTCTTGCCAATTGGTTCAAACATCTCCGAGGTGTCGATCTGCTGCCACTCCGACACACCAGCAAGTGTCGACACTCCTATTACATGAGCTGGACCTGACAAATAACACGACACAGGATGCCGTCGAGATCGCACGGATGGTCAAGGGGATGGTGGATCAAAATAACCAGATGGCGGGTTTTGTCTGACATGCTAGAAACGATGGCCTAGCGTCATGGCGCACTATGCGAATGCGTTGAATGTAAGGATAATTACTTGAATACACTGGAGCACAACTAGTTATTCCTCACCTGTCCGTTTCTGTGACCATTCAGAGCAAGTCAAGACGGAGACAAACCTAGTATGAGTGGTCGTCGGGTCACGGATGGGTTACTGATTAGCAACACTAACTCCGATATTGCACTATGTCTCTGCAAGATCAGGGCACCCACAATACGGTCTCTAGATTGGTTGAGGCTTTGGAATCAACCTGTCTGAGTGGTGGTGGTGTTTTATTGTTGCTGTAAACACTGGCATCCCAAGGATCGAGTGCACAGCGAGGAACAATACGATTCATCCTGCATGCTCACCAGGGATAGCTCCTGAACCTAATGCCCTGTACAGTATTGGAGAGATGAATTAGAAGTGGGTCTGCTCAGAGAGACCAAAATATACTGTTTCAACATCTGGAGAGATGCGGGGAAATCGGTCAGGAACCCGTGACCACACAGCGAACTCCCTGCAGATAATTCAGATTTCGCCACTAGAAATTGTGGAAGCATCAAGTCAAAAGGGAGCCAGATGGAGTCAAGAGAAGACTCGATGTTACACGAAAAGTCTGAAGCTTGACGTGTATGGAAGGGGCTTATCGTGGCCTGGTAAATCCAGCTTTAGTTCAACGAGCAAAACGCCAAACATGCAGATCTAAAGTCTAAGTTTCATTCTAGCTGTGCTCCTGTTGCGAAATTGCTGTGCACACGTTAGGTATGGGTTGATTTGAAAGCTAGCTCACAGCAACTGAGTCATCAAAATAGCTCATCTCCTATGTCCTAAGAATAGACACAAGAGCCTAGGTTCTAGGACGTGGAGGATTGATTGGAAACGCATTCAGTGAGATGTTTTTGAGTAACTCAACTCTTGGTATAACTTCTACGCAGCCTTCTTTCACTGGCATGAGCCAAGCCTGCCAGCTTCTCATTCGTAGATTCTTCAAAGGAGGCACTAGAATAGCACACCGCCTGTGAAACTTAGCTTCTGAGCTGTCAATGGCGATCGGATCTTGAAGATCGCTGATAGACCTGATCCGGTGGCCGGAAAACCACTGGAGTTGGCAGCATAATCCCACTACACATACCCATACTATGTGTCGTACCAACCAGTGAAACTTCCAGAAGAACAGAAGTCAGCAAAAAGGGGCAGTCACCAAGGAGTAATGAGTTGGTTATGTAACCGTATCATTCAAGGTCAACGGCTCAGTTGCTCAGGTACTCGATCACGAGGTATGCACCGAGACCGTGCCTGCGCTTAGTTCTCGCAAACTGGGCATTTCTTAGAACAGGCCTGAGTTTGTGAGCCTGCTTGTCGTCGGACTTGAAATAGGTCATATTCACACGCTTTCCGATCGAACCGGCCGACTTGGACACAACAGGCATTCCAAAATAAGCCACGACACGACACCGGCCAATCTGTTCAGACGACCATGATGGTCAACACCGTGTCAAGTCTACCGAAAATTTCTCACTGAGCTGTGGGCCTAGATCCGTTCTATGTGAAGGCTGAATGTGGGCAGCTCAAACGACGCGCAACGTGTACTCAAGTGGTGAGCACCTCTTCCATTAAGTACCTCCAAAGACTCGATCGATGTTCCTGAGCTGTGTATGTAAGAGTAGAATCCTCGTGGATCTGATAAATCACCGGTGCTCGTCGCCTCGTGCTAGGACTTTCTTCATGGAATGCATACAGCCCGCTCGTCGGCCCCTGCTAGCTGGTCTTGTCAAAACCACGTACTCCTTGACATATGTTATTGCCATCAGCCACATTTTACACGTGGAATCCCGAGTACAACGGAATGGGACTTTTCTGCGACGACCCGCTCGTGGAGCAGGTGTCCGGTGTTTAACTTACGTACACCACCGAGGAGCGACCGGGGATACAGTATTTCGGAATTCGAAGGGAGCTTTCTGGAGTCTGGCACAAAGGACGTGATGGATCTGATAGCAAGTGCACGCACTACTATCATTTTCCGACATTTTCTCGATAATCAAATTCAGAAACTCACGGTTGGAACGAACTCGGTCGTGCACTCTAGCTGTGGGCGTTTGTTTCGTCGAGAGATCGCATCAATCTCGCTTCCCTGCTAAGCGACAGCTGGCCCTGTCTTAATGTTGAATGACTCCGAGGTCAAATAGCTCACCCAAATACACCAATTCGCGCGACTAGCCCCGAGTTTTGCCCTGGGTATCTCTCTCCACTTCAAGGTGTGTAAGGTCCCTTTGATGTCTCGCCTGCATATAGTGGACCTCTTCCTGATACAATATCGGGCAGCTAGTGGCATACACAAGTCTAAGACTCCGCCGAGACAAGCTCACTGAACTAAGCAGTACGTACTTTCACTTTCTTTTTCTTCACTACCGCGGTCGTGACAGTGGTACAGCATAACTCGTTGTATGCTGTTCGAGCAGTTCATGGTTATCCAAGATGACCGCAAACAGCACTATTTCTGAGCGCAGCTCTTCCTCAGGACAGACTTGCATTCCCATCGACCACCCCACGTTTCGATCGCTCATGATGACCCACACTTTGATGACTCTCTTGATTCCCCTCTTCATCGCACTCTTTTATTATTCCACGCCACACAGTCGACGTCAACCCATATTCATCCTCAATGTTATTGTCATTGGTATAGCCTTCTCCAATGGGGTGTTAGCGGATATCACGGGGGCGAGCAAACCGTTTAGAATGACATTTTACTCCGCGGAACTAACGTGTCTATAGATTTCTCTTACACTGGCACCCCAAGGAGCGGTCCCGCCAATGGTACGCGTGTTTATTAAATTGTGTCGGTTTCAGTCTTAGGGATGTGTGATAGCTATGGATCGCCAGCGGCATTATTGGCATATTCCAATCCATGCTAGTCGACCTCATTTTGTTTCTTCGGCTTGTCTCTGTGTATCCCATCATACGGGTTGGCCCCAGGCGGTTTGCGCTCATTGCTTGTCTCCCTGTCTTACTCAAGATTGTCCGGTTAACCAATGTCTCCATCTTCCTCGTGATCTCTATCGGACTGGTGGAAAGGATGGGCGTAAGGGGCACAATTGCTTACTTTTATTTGCCATACCTAAAAATCGAATGGGTCGCTCAAGTCGTGGACAACACGTTCGTGTTCCATCTTCCATCGGTAGCATAAACCTGAATGTAACTCCCTAGCTATGCATCCGTTATGTTTCTTCGGGCTATTCGCAGCTGGGCGCCTACTCGCAGACACTTCAGCGACAGCAGTGTTATCGTACAATGTAAGGAATCGCTACTTTTATTTCGGCTTGTTAATTAGAACGGTCTCTCAAGCAACGTTGTCCGATCGCTTGCGATCCCTCTTCCGAATCGCGCTCTCGAACTTTGTCATCCCTACCGTTTTCTCAATCGCCCAGCTCATCATAGTTCTGGTCGTTGGGGGAGGACTCACTGTCGGTGACGTTATATTCGTGAACGGCACGCTGTCTGCATTTGGCATCGTCTTCGCAAGCGTATGGGCAGGAAAGGAAAGCCGGCGGAATTTGGAGGAGGCAAAGGAGCTCATGCACGCAGAAAACAGGGACAGAAACAGACCTGCAAATGACCCTCTTGCCACGGGAACGTATAGCACGGGTCCCATCTCCCTGGTAATGGAGGTTTCGGAACTCAAGGATGAACCTCTGAGCCAAGGTTTAGGCCGTACCTTGGAAGGGACTAAACAAAGTACGTGATGTCCGACCCTTCATGGCTGGTGAGCATAGCCTGTTTCTCGTTGCTGACGCCGCGTCGTTTAGATGTAGACATTGAAGCCAGCATAGCACCGATCCCGCCTGCGAAACTGAAGGATCAAATAACGCTTTCAGAACGGACGAAGTCATTTGGCAGTGCGACCGCTTCTAGCTAAGTCCCAAGAAGATGGATTCACGGTATGTACACTTCTTCTCGTAACTAGTCGTGTTTCGTGCTAACCCCGGACGAGAAGAAGGCGGAACGCTGCCGTAGCGGTGCGCTCGGCTTTTGGGTATCTGTGAGCGATGGCGCCACCCGGGCATATACAGAAATGCCCGACAACAGGGCCTCCCGCGTCATGACCGTGTGTCGTGTGAATCGAGGATTGAGTGTGAAGCGAGATAGGGCGTAATCAATCTCCTCTTCCACGATGAGACCCCGGGGCCCCCTTGATAAATCACGGAAGGTCGGCGCACACAAACGTTGAAGTGATACGGCGCCCGGAGGCCCCTCAGGGCGACCTCTAGGTCTAACCCATTTGCCATTCTATTACGTAGGATCTCTTGTTGTCGAATTTGAATCAGCAGTGGGCTTCAGTGGGCCATTTCTGGGGGTGTGTGCGAAATGAGCATGTCAGTGAGAAATAGTTAGTGGATTCAGATGGGCCAGTCACGGTGTTCGACGTCGTCCGCCGATTACAACTACTCCTGACACACGCTGAAACGATCTTACATAAGAGCTTGGTGCACTACAAGTACTCGGTTTCACTTGGGCTCTCGGTTCGACTAACTGGATGCTCGCACAGCAATCTCCCCCGACTCGCGTACATACCACTCAGAGCTCGTTGCAATTCGCGGCGCGAAAACACCTCTCACGTGATTTGCTGTGGCTCGCGAACACGTTAGTAGGAGCGGTAGTCCTGCTCGAACGTGCCGGGTGTACAAGGAGGCTCGGCCGCAGGTCGATATGCCTCACCAGTAGGGTTTACCTCATGGACAGCACTAGGCGCTTGTCTCATATGGCTCCGAGTCACTAGGACACTGCCATCCACGCCAGAGAACTCGTCGGGATGACAACCGTCATACATGGTATTGCCTTTCCATCATAGATCACAGGCCCCGGTAAACACCTTACCATTCAAGTACTCCAATGAGGGGGCGGGGCCTCTTTCCGCAGTACTGCTGGGCGGTACCATTTCCATTCGCAAGCTTCCTACGCCGCTAGACTCATCTTGAACCATTACTTCGATCGCACTCACTCCACTGTTGACCAGTACGAGACAGCATGAGTACGTCTTTGCGCAATTACTATTGTTCAGGCAGTAATTGAACTCGTGTAGATTCAACGGCCACGATTTTAGCATTAATGATTCTCTCTTGTTTGCCTGCTGCCCGCGCGGACGTTCATTGTAATCTCTCTATGTAAGCAAGTTACACCACTCGCATGCCCACACCTAAATTCTGGTTTTAGTTCCGGTACAAATCTCTGCTCTTGGGCCAACTCCCATAGGGGCATTGCCATCGCCGCGTTATGCGGAATAGGTGAGTATGGTTTGGTACACAAGGCGAGTCTTGACGGTTTGCTTGCAGTGATATTGGTACTGTTCCTGGGCATTGGTATTTGTGCCTGTCTGTCCCGACCCAGGGTTACGAGTTACGCCTCTACTAATTACCCAATGGCCCCGGGCCAACAAGTCGTGACACCGTTCTCTCCAATGCACCAATCACGGCAGCCGTATGAATTTGCAGTGCCGGGTGGGGCTTGGCAGAGCTCGCGTCGGCCAGAGGAGTGGACGAATGTAGACTTGTCCAGGGACGCCTACCCCCGTCCCCCATTGCGAAGTCCTGGGGTGGCGTACAAGGGTTATGCTACGTAGGTTAGTAGTGTAGTGATGATCGAGATCGATTTTGTTGTCGTTTGTATCCTGAGAAATTGGCGCTCAAAGTTGCTCTCAACCTTGCAACCCGTTTCAGAGGTCGTCGTACCGGGCTCATCCGCGAAAGCCTTGTCTCCTTTTTTTTTCTTCCTTTTCTCTCTCTTTTTTCTTCTTCTCCATGCCCAGTTTATTCTCGCGCTCAAGGACGACCTCGACACCAGGCAAGAAATTCTCCGGCAACGCTCCCGCAGCCAGCGCACAGCCCGCCTACGATGAGTTCGGCCATATGAACAGCGCGCGCTCCGGGCCTGGCTCGCCCTTCTTGAAAAAGGACGGGGCAAAGGAAAGGAAGAAAAGCGGCCAGGATGGAAAGCTCAGGGCGCGTACTTTGAGCTCGCCCAAACAAGACCACGACATCAGCGACCTCGTTGCCCAGATACCAGACGGCAGCTTCATCCCACTTAATCTCGATCGACCACGCGATGAATCTGGAGAGGAAAAGACCCTCGAACACGACTATGGCTATCTTTCCTACGAGCGCCATGTCATCCTCGGTCTCGACGACGTGGCACGCCTCGTCGATGCCCTCGCCGTCGAACTCGGCACTCGTTGCCTCACAACCCCCTTCATTTTTTCCACTCTCGCTCTCGATATATCCTCATCGGCAATCAAGCGTCTCATTCGTGCTTTTCTGGACACCTGCGCCAACCCCTCCTCTAATGAGGCAGAGCTGCGCTGGCGTGAAGAAGCCCGTTTTGCAGGTCCGCATGAGCTCGGAATGTGCCTCCGTTGGGGTCTTGCGCGGGTCGTAAGAGTAGTCGGCGGTCAGGCCGTCCGCGGTCTTATCTCTTGGGATCATTATGTGGAATTCCGTGACTCAGAAGCCGGTACGCATCATTCCATTCTCTATCGATCTTTTCACGGACACGCGGCTCGACCACTAATTAATTATCCCCTTCGGTACCTATCTAGCGCTCAACTACCCTCCGACGCACTTTGCGACCTTCTTACCGCCGTTACCTCCGGTCCTAAGAACGGTCCTATGGACTCTTTTGAGCCTCCTCATTCGCTTTACGGCCCATAGTGCGTCTTCTGGCCACACCCCGCCAACTCTCTCCCCCCTCTTTGGACCATTGCTTTTCGGCTTGGGTCCAGCCTGTCTTTCCTTCCACCATACCTACATTCATTATCTTCGCGCCGTGAATGCCATGGAACACATCATGTTGGCATTCATTCGGTGGCAAGACGCGCCCAAGGCTCCAGGCGTACGTTCTGACATCAACACCAACATCACCTTTGGGAGCGCAACCACTCTCGGAGTCCCTACTCGTCTCAAAGACTGGATCAGAGGATATCCCTCCATGTTACCCTCACTACAATTAAGGAACAAACAGGACAAACCACAAGCGCGCCGCGGGGCACGGACGATGCGCGTGGTCAGCGTTCGTCGCAACGTTCGGATGTACTCGCCAGACTTGGTCAAGACAGCTGCAAGCTGGGCGTCTCCCCCTCGATTTGGCCAGGACGCTAGTCGCGGGTTAGCGGGCTCCAAGGAATGGGAGCGTATTTCTCCTTCGGCCCTGAAGTTGCCTCCACGCTATTCGGAAGGCTACAAAAAGAGAATGGACATGCCCGCCAACTTCCACCCATACACGAGCCCCGCGAATGGGACGTCATCCGCTACCTCGAGCACTTCCTCGGCGGGATCGGCGTCGAGCAGTGAGAAGGAGAAACGTGGCCTGGGTATTAGGGAAGGCGAGGACCGCTTCAGGACCCTCACTGAACTCAAGTGGGGCGAGTTCGAGGCCATGGGTTTTGGGACGACGGAAGCTGATGAGAAGAAGCTTCAGTTCGACCTCACCGAAGGTGAAAAGGCGGTGAGTTTGTGAGCGCTGCTCGCATGGCACGAGCTAAGCTCCTTGGTAGTCGCGCTCAACTAAGCGTACCACGATGAACTGGAATGACTTTTCTACCATGGGCTTCAACCGCACGGATGCACGCCTTAGCGCTACGCTCCAGTTCAGTACCCCCGTCGCCCATTCCATATCCTCGTGGCCGACGAAAAGCGAGAGTATTGCCAAGAAACTCAAGAAGACACAACGTTCCCTCCCTCCATTTGGTTGGGACACCGAACCCGTCATGGGATCCGAAGAGATGATCGAGGAAGCGTTCATGGATGTCTTCTGTGACTTAGTGTACGGGGGTGGGTGGATGGATATAGAGCGTGGAGAAGAGACCGACAGAGAGTGTAATTGGGCCCTGGTAATTCATTTTTACGTCCTGGGAGTTCCCTCTCACGTACGTCACAGATCGAATTCAAGTCGCTCCCTCTCAACAAGCTCTTGACGGCTGGTAACGATCCTCGCACTGCAACCACCATTTTCCTGTTTGAAGAGTTCGTGCCATTGGAGTACAGACAACAACTTGCAAAAGACTCCGGGGCTAAGCGTCGACTGCCCTTTCTGTTCTCGCCGTCCAGCAAATCGAGGCCGTGGAAACCTGCTGCGACGTTGAATGGACGGCCTTATGTTGTAGGACACGTTCCCAAAAGCCCGACCTTTCGTGAGGTGGAATTTGAAGGGATGCTAAGGTCCAATGGCAGTAAAATACTCTCGCTGTCGAAACCCGCACCTGTGATCACACTTTCCCCGGTGACGGGGGGAGAAAGTGACCATACCGCAAGTTCACGACCCGGTACTGCTGGTTCTGGTCGCGTTTCTCCAGCGAGGCAATTGGAACGCGTACCCTCTGACAGCCCTCTCACCCCCGGGAGTACCAAGCGGCGGTTTCGGATTCCAGTGCCCAGTCCTTCTGTAGTGCGACGCTCAACGCTAGTGCCAGCTGAGTACTCGACCGTGGATTTTGAGACACGCTTAGCAAGTTACAGTGACGATGAATTCAACGAGAGCGCCAGTGTGAAGGCTCTTACACCCGCGGAGAAACGGGAGCGGAGATTGTCAAGAGATGACGCATGGGTAGATATTCTTGTCGCTGCCCATAACCGCAGGATGGGGTCCCAGGAGGCAGACCGCCGACCGGGGGGAAAGGTCCTCAAAGGCGGGCGCTCTGACCCCGAGTTGGCCAGTCAAGAAATCGCAATGGTTCTCGCCACCGTTCGAGCACGTTCTCCCCTTTCTGACGATGAAGAGGTACAAGCACGTCCATCGGTGGTAGAATCCATACAGAATACACCGACCCCTGAGGAGCAACCAAAGGAAGAAGACCCTGACGTCGAGTCGGTGATGTCGTACCCCAAGTCCAAACGGATTGGATACTTCGACCTGCACCCCGAACGACGTCCGGGAGGAGGGAAACCGCTACCGGTACGACCGCAGGTTAACCCAAACGACTCTGATGGTGATGACGTACCAGATCATCTGGTATATGGGACGCCTGAAAACACTGTTATTTCGACGCCGGACCCATTGAGACCGTCGTTCGAGACGGAAGGGAGCGAGTACGGGCCTTCTGCGACTTCGTCGCCTACGCGCGAGATAGACGTCCCTGAATTTGTCGACTATGAACGGAGCAGAGAAGAAAAGGAGAGCTCGCACTCCCGAGCAGAATCCATGACGTTGCCGGAACCTATGCAGACCAACAATGATATCCTCAAGGCCACATCGCAGAGCAAGACTGCGTCGCTCATCGAAATGTACCGCGAACGAGAGAGGCAGAGCCTCGCCACCCCTATCCCATCCAAACTCCCCGTCCGATCTTCCTCGCTATCACCCAAGAATGCAGAACTTCCCTCCATCTCCCCAATTGCTAGAGTTCCCTCACCTGCTTCCGTTCCCGAATCTGACCCTCCGGAAATTGGAGACGAGGCTGAATTCGACCCTGAAGCAGACTACCTGTCGCCACCGGATTCGGATATCTTGTTCGAGTCTGGTCGTAACAGTCCGGGTCGATATGTTCATGGTGCCCCTCTCCACAATGTTCTGGAGGAAGAGGAGGAGGAAGACTGAATTCAAACTTCATGTGTAAAGTATGTTGGATTTGAAATTTTCTATATGCTCGTGGTCCCCACCGATACCTCCATCCATTTTACATTCTTTTGTGGTCGTCGCAGAGATGGACAATCGTTACATGGTCGGATTGTGCATCCCTTGTCACTGCCTCTTCTTTTATCCTTCTTATTTTATACGAAACTCGTATCAGCTGCTAACTTGAAAGCATTTTTCAACCTAATGACCACCCCTGGAGTACCTGCCGATCGTTGATAATTTCCCAGTAGCTATGTTGTCCTCTCCTTTGTTAACTCAAGTCCACCTTGCCAGTTTACGATCCTGTTAGTGCAGTGCATACGTTTCTCTTTTGGATATCTAAATAGTCTCAATTCAGTTTATCTTCAGGCTGGGAAAGAAGTGTCACGCCCGTGGGTCGATAAGGCTCCTCGTTCTCTTTTGCCATGGTCATTCCAGATCGCTCTATTAGAATTTGTGCAGACAGAGGGGGTACTTTCTGTGACGTCCATGCGTAAGCCCGACGGTCCTCTCCAACGTCTGGATCTTCTTGATGCCCGATACCAACTTCAATTAGCTCTTATCCGGACCCAGAACGCCCCAGCGAGCGCAAAGAGCTCGTGGTGAAGCTCCGTAAGTGTATATGGGCGCATACAGAGATTGACGTACCACGACGGCAATGCTGGCAGTGTCCCAAGATCCGAACAATTACAACGATGCGCCGACGGAAGGGATTCGGAGAATATTGGAGATCGTGACTGGCGAAAAGATCAAGCGCGGAACGGTACTGGACACGAGCAAGATCGGTGCGTGTAGCCTCGACCCTCTTCGCCGCTACCTTCACGGCAGGACGACGAACACACAGACTACATCCGATTGTCTACGACGGTCGCTACCAACGCGCTCCTGGAACGCAAGGGTCACCGACACGCGTTGATCATCACAAAAGGGTTCAAGGACCTCCTCTTGATAGGGAACCAATCCCGCCCGCGGATCTTTGATCTCAATATCCGACGCCCGGCACCGCTCTATTCGGAAGTCGTCGAAGTGGACGAGCGCGTGACGCTCGTCGGGTACACCTCCGATCCCAATGCTGAGGAGCACGCAGTGCAGTGGCACGAAGACGGATCAATGCAGCGTGGGTACAGGGGTCCTGGATGGGATGGCGTAGGCGACGCGGAGGGGCCAGGCGAGATCGTGAGAGGGCTGTCTGGGGAAGCCGTCCGGATTTTGAAACGACCAGGTCTGTGTTCGGGCACTCTTACCGGCGTTCGCCACGTTCTCTTCCCCTTGCGCATCCCAGACGCTTACCGCTTCTCTCACGTGCGATCGTCGTACGAACAGATCTAGGGGCCGTACGTCGGGACCTCGAGCGCTTGTACGAGGCGGGATACCGCTCGCTGGCCATTGTCCTCGTTCACTCGTATACTTTTCCGGATCACGAGAGACAGATCGGAAAACTGGCACGCGAGGTTGGGTTCACCCAAGTCTCGGAATCGTCGCAGCTCCTTCCCATGATCAAGGTCGTCCCTCGAGGGGTCTCTTCTACCGCGGATGCATACCTTACGCCCATCTTGCGCGAGTATCTGGATGGTTTCTTCGAGGGATTTGACGCTCAACTCAAGGATGGTCGCGTAAAGAGTCCTCGCGTCGAGTTCATGGGGAGCGACGGTGGTCTTCTAGATCTAAACAACTTTTCTGGGCTCAAGAGCATTCTGAGCGGGCCTGCAGGGGGCGTAGTGGGGTATGCCCTGACGAGTTGGGACGAGAAAAGAAGATACCCGATCATTGGGTACGTTTCCCTTATCTCCGTCGGATGACGTACCGTGAACTTGGCTGTGTAGAATTGATGTGGGCGGAACCTCGACCGACGTATCGCGTTTTGATGGTCGCTATGAAGTCGTGTACGAAACCACGACGGCAGGGGTGACCATTCAGTCGCCGCAGCTCGATATCAATACCGTTGCTGCCGGAGGAGGTTCATGCCTGAACTTTCGCAATGGACTGTTCTTGGCAGGGCCAGAGAGCGCTGGTGCTGAACCAGGCCCGGCGTGTTATAGGTAAGGGTGGGCCGACGACGATGGCTTTGGGAGTGATGATATTTGATACAGAAAGGGTGGTCCATTGGCGGTGACAGATGCGAACCTGCTCCTCGGACGCTTGATTCCAGACTACTTTCCAAAGATCTTTGGAAAGTCGGAGAACGAGTCCCTGGACGTCGTTGCATCGCAAACGGCTTTTGAAGGGCTGGCTAAAACGATCAACGAGTCGCGAGAGCGACCGTTTGAGTTGGACGAGATCGTTTATGGGTTAGTTATGGAATCTATGCAAGCAAACCTATCGGACGTCTGACGAGTGGAATAGTTTCATCAAAGTTGCAAATGAGACAATGTGTCGTCCGATTCGTGCTCTGACAGAAGCTCGAGGGTACTCTACAGGAAACCATGTGTAAGTGCTGTCTTGAGTTGGCCCGCAAGTCCGCTCATCCTCTACAGACTGGCAAGTTTTGGTGGTGCAGGAGGTCAACACGCCTGCGAGATAGCGAGTCTCTTGGGGATCAAGACGATCCTGATACACCGTTACAGCTCTATTTTATCTGCCTACGGACTTGCGTTAGCCGATCGGTGAGGGGAAAATATGCGCTCGATTGTCCTGACAACCCACGTGCGATCCTCCAGTGCGTTTGAGCTCCAAGAGCCATCTTCTGCGTTCTACTCTAGCTCTACGCGCGCTTCCTTATTTGCTCGCCTGGATAAACTTACGGGCGACGTCCGTCGAGAATTGGCTCGCCAGGGTTTTGAAGGTGATCGGGTGACAGTTGAACGAATGCTCAACATGCGTTTCGAAGGGACGGACACCGCGCTGATGGTTTTGCCCAGTCCAAGCGATGGGGATGGAAACGAAGACTTCGAAGCCGCCTTCAAGAGAGTCTACAAGTCAGAATTCGGATTCCTGCTAGAGACCAAGACGGTCATCGTGGATGACGTCAAGGTAAGTGGTTTCATTTGCGACTTACTCACTGATCGTCCGGTCGTCGGCCAGGTACGCGGCATTGGCAAGACATTTGACTCGCTGGGAGAATCGGTATATTCCGAGGTAGAACGACTTCCGCGAAATCCAGTGTCGTCTTCGCAAGCGGCGTCTGCGACGAGCGTCTATTTTGACAGGCTCGGACGGGTTTCTGACACACCTGTATTTTTGTTAGAGCAGTTGACAGTCGGAGATGAGGTGACTGGGCCTGCGATGATCATCGATGACACGCAGACCATCGTCCTAGTCCCAGAAGCAAAGGCAGTACTTAGCAGCAAGCACCTCTATGTAACGCTCGAGTAGAATCTGACAGTTTACATTTAGTTTACATAAACGCGCTAAGCATGACTAAGTATAGAGCTCCGCCTCATGTTTGCATTGGAAAATTTTTGTTGTGTCCAAGCTGACACTGGTGGCAAGTACTCACCATTTTACAGGTTCACTGTCATGGTTGACCAAATACGCTGGTCGGACTGGGACGGAAACGTCGATTTGGGCTCAGAATGACCCTGGAAACTTCCCTGACCCGGAGATACTTCCTAATCAGCCGGCGCTGATTCTTCTATTGAACCCTGATCTTGCACCGCGTACGCGAGCGATGAGGCACTCAGAGCCTAGTCTTAAATAATTGAGTAAGTTTGCATTCTCGCCAGCATTC
>JBBPTU010000121.1:0-41725 GCA_038094295.1 Tylopilus aff. beelii
ACCCATACCATGGGCAAGCTGCGAGTACACCGGCTAACTAGCGAACGGTTCTCCGTCGGAGGTCGAGGTCCGTAGATCGAACCCTTCCCATTCAACCATCCAGGCGACTCGTACTCGTACAACGGGGTGTTCTTTCTGACCGCCAGTTTCTCCCGAATGCGAGCGCCCACTTCAGGTGCAAGGTTTGCAGGTTGGACTGTAATGTCATGACCGCGATCCTTGGGAGGGAGGTGGTCGAACCGCCAAAGGAATTCGGCCATGGTTCTCGGTGTTTCGCGAAAGTTGAAGGCTGCAGTGACGACCGTACCAGAAGGGTCCCATCGCAGGAACCGAGCTTCATCTCCTTGGATGACGACCGAAAACGAAAAATGACGGAACTGGAGACTGTGTAGGGCCCCAGCATAGTGCGCAAGTTGGCCTCGAGCCATATTACCGCCCATAGTGGCCGGAGTGAATGATCCATTTTCCTTCGCTGTATCGCGTTCTTCGTCCGAGGGATCCACGAAAGCTGGTCCGTTGCTGTTCGCTTCGAATTCCATCCAGAGTTCCATCCACGAGAAGTCCGTCCTCATAGGCGGTGCCACACCCTCGACGACATTGTAGATTGAAATGTCAGGCTTCAGTTTCACCTTGTTCTCGGTGTCCGTCTTGTTGCTCGTGTTCACGGCCAGTAAGCTGGGTATCCATCCCTTGATGGCGGAGATCTAGTTACAAAGCGTCGTCAGAATCCTCATGCTGCAACCGTCACGAAACCACTTACGAACTCGTCGTAACGCTTACTCTCCACACCGCTACTCGGGACGTCCTTGAACGGATCCTCAGGTATGTCGGGCAATGGCTCTTCAGGGACCGAAAGATATTTGGCAAGAAATGTATCGACGGGCATCGAGCCCAACCAACGGCCATTCATCTCTTTGCCTAAACGTTCTCTGACTTCGTCGAACGGTCGTGGAACGGACGCGTATGGCAAGTCCGGCTCGTACTTCCTCTTGGCGGGAGTAGATCCAGTGGGTTGAGTGCCTTGCGGCGCAGTTGCTGAAAGGATTGACTGAGATGGAGAAGTATCGTCCTGTGTAGGTTTGGACATGTTAAATAGAGTGTAGGTGAAGGAAGATCAGACGAACTTCGACGGGGGTCTCGAATGGCTAGAACCAAGGTATTTATCGTGTACGAAGGTGGAACTGGCCACGTAGCGAAATGTCAATCCACGAAACGGGGTATTGTTCAACAGACCTGGACGTGTGGTAGTGGACCAGAATGTAGAGAAATGGAGTAAGGTCACGGCGTGACGGGTCGCGTTTCGGACTACGCGACGTCAGGTGACTGATTAGTATATTCAACCCCTATCCATCCCGACTAAAGAATAGTCTGCTCCAACTCAGATATTGAAGTAAGCATGACTTCTCTCGACAATTACATCCTTGCCTTGGATGATATCATGCGTAAACTAATGAGTAGGTCGAATATCCCGTATGTGGCCCTTGAAGAACTCTAATCAGATCAAGTATGGTGTAAGTAACTTGAACGCCCCCTCTGACCTCCCGCCGGCGTTGCACGAGGTCTTTTTATATCTGTAGATCTTTATATTTTCCATAGTGCGCCACAGGCTGATTTAATACTGGCACGGAAAGCGAATTCAGATATACAGCGGTGCGCGGAAGCAATTAGCAACAGCAGATAAGTAGTTCCACCCGATGTTTACCGAGCCAGATCTCACGCATGACCGTGACTTGAATACACTTAAGCGCCTCCAATCCACACCCGCTTGAAACCCGATCCACAACAATATGCTCTCTGCGACAAGTATCTCAGGTATGACGCCCTGCGAGTGTGTGCCTATCGGATGTCGAACTTGAGGGGATGGTCCATGAGGCCATCGAGCCTGAGGAGGTCCCATGAGACTCGGAAGGTGGGACTACGCAGCAGGCATAGGTGGTCGTGCGTCCGGGTCTGGTGCTCTCTAGTCAGACGGACAATTCTTTGTTCCCTGGTCGGTGCTCACGGTATTTTCCTTGGACGACTTGCTCTACTTTTATGTTACACAGGCGAGTCGTATGCATTATTTCACGCCGGTGGAAGACTAACAACCCTCGAACGAAAATTGGGCATGTGACAACTCGCGAGCACTAGCAAGAAGACGGGGCCTCTTGATCATATCAAGGTCTATCGTCCCCAGTACATTCTTGACAATGATTTTCCCGTTCACGCGGCAAGACGGGCGGCGGCACTATCGAAAGGAAGCGGGTCGAGTGATTGCATCCCTTCGACTCTTGGACTCTCCGGAAAGTTTGGAAAGTTCATTTCCCAGATGAGTCAGTCCTCGTTCCTGCGGCAGGCGGCGTGGCAGACGTTCGGACTCTCCGACACTCTCGGACCGTCGGGGAACGTTCATTTCCAAGATGTCCTCGTCCCTGTGGCAGGTGGTGTGGCTAGCGTTCGGAAAGTTACTGCGGCAGGTAGGCGGGAGAAACAGGAGCAAATAATCTAAATCTGGTTGACCAGAACATCTGAGTCGGTATGGCATTCACTGGCAATGAGGCAGCGCATCTCGTAACATCCCTTAGATCAATCCGGTTGCCAGGCACCATGACGCTCACAGAACGGCGAATCCTTGTCCTCCAAGTGGCTGTGAGTTACTTTCCTACCAATTTCTGCAAGGTGATATTCGAACCTGACGTGCGCCATGGCTGCATTCTGATCGATTTAAGGCACTGGCTTAATCGTTCCATTCTCGCTATTCCAAGTTCAAGTTCCAAATCCCAGGAATGAAGGCAGGTATCTGGGTTCGTCTTCCAATGCCAATGTCAAATGTGTCTTCGCGAAACTGACTGAGCTGGGGAAAAAATGCAAGTTTCAGCGAGAGGTTTAAGTAGCCTATCTGGAGGCAAGCCTCGTGACATGGGTGCAGCCACTGGCAGCGCGCCGGCGGCAACGTGTGTGTGAGAATGATCCGATGGCCATGCCACCATATGGGTTTAGTGCAAGATAGGACTATAAAGTCTGCCCCACCGAGAGGTGAGGCCAGATTTCATCAGGACCATGTATTCCGGACTTGAAGCAGTACAGGCTTTGACGGATCTTAGAACAAGTGATTACCTTAGTCGTAAGCTCGACTCCCTGTGATTGGACAATGTCATGACATTTCATAGTTGTCCTTCTAACAGCTGTTGGATATGATTACAGTAAGGCTGCGGCGACTTCTACTCGAATACGTAGCACTAACTTCTATTCAATCAGTCCTTACATTTTCGGATGAGGTATGATTACTGCCGTTGTGTTACACATAGTTTCCTAACAGATAACCTGCATAGGTTGAATATATCTGGGTCAGCAGAACCACGCCTGCCATCTAGTGGCATGAAGATCTCTGACAAGGCTATAGACCAAACATTGGACATGGGTGTCGACACTATTCATTCTCGTGAGCCTCGGTTTTCCTGACATTTGGATGCACCTCCAGAAACTCGAAACTGAAAATTATTTACATAACCAATAGGTCCGTTATGCCGGCCTCTGCAACGTTGTGTGAGTTGAATAATGTTACAAGATACACTTGGTTGCTGACACTGGATGGTCCATCAGACTTAACTCTCTCCGTATGTCCAATATTGTTTATATACAGAGCTGGTCAGAGTGTGACATTTCCCGAAGTTGGAAGTACCTTTGTACCTGGGACAGAAAAGGTATATATCCACTTTTTTGGGAATTTGCAGGCATACCCTGAACCATTTGTTGGTAGCTGTGTGTATTATTCTATCCTTGGTATCTGTACTGTGGAGCATTATTCAATATCCATGGAATAGGCAGTGTGAGCACCTACTTTCCAATCTCACCAGTCCATCCTATTCACAATTACCTTCAAGGTGAAACTATTGGAATCATGCAAACATGGATGTTCCTTTTCTTTCTTGCCGCTGCTGATTGTGAGTTGTTCTGTGACTTGCTCCTAGGGGAAGGAAGCTATGACCATTCCTGCAGTTGTGATGGTCCTCTTTGTCTGGGCAATGTATAATAAATCGAGAATCATCCTTGCCATACTTCTCACAACATTTTTTGGCGAGATCACCTCCTCAGCAGTTGATCTTGTCGTGTCGAGCAATCCGAGGAGGCTAGTAGGTATGTGGCCAATAGATAGCATACTACAGTACTAAACCTGCTTTGTGGCGATCAAAAGAGAGCACCGTCCCAGTGTTTCGTCTGCCGGTTTGCCAATGGTCTTCAGATTCAAATACTGCTTTGATTATAGAACTCGTGGCCAATACCACGCCGCTGATACATGGTGTAGCCCTGGGCACGTTCGCGATTGCCCGATTTGTGAGGCAGTCAGTTCAGACGTACCGGTTCGCAAATCGGCAGCAATTCAATCAGTATATGACCATGCTCGTCAGGCAGGGTATTCTGTATTTCATTTGGTGCGTCCATTCCACCATTTTTCTCCATTGCGACGCAAATTCCAGAATGTGACGAGCAATCGAGCTAATGATAATTCCGTCAACAGCGTCCTTCTGCTCATCGTCTTCACCCTAGTGAGTGACATAGGAAGATTACCATCCGGAGGATGGCAATTAATACTGTCTTGCGTCACCTACAATGTGCCGCTGTTCACCCTGACACCTCGATTCATCCTGAGCATACGGGAATTGTATGCGCATGATATTCATGGTAGACGCGGGAGCAATATTGACAGTGGGTTTGGGTTGTCATTTGGCTACGGCATAGGGGAGAGCACAATCGCGTTCGCAGATGCTGAACTGGTCAAAGAAACGGAGGAAATTGATGAGGTACCGCAAGAAGGGGGGGCTACTCAGCCAGCGTAAGGGAACTGAGTCTAGGGTTGGAGTCAGGTCGCAGGTCGACTAGACGTTTCTTGGTTCTGTATTCGGAGTACTCCTGCGATCCTGTCGTCTGTCTTCCCGACAGTTGCTTTCTTATTTACTCATTGATTCTTTCTGTGAGTCGAACCTCGGTGTAAAACCGTTTATTGGAGGTGAGGTGTCTGCTCCGCGTCACTACAAGCCATGGTATACACTATCCGGCCGATGGAAGTCGCAGTCCAGAGCTAGTTTGCACTTACATCACACGTTGCCTCGCTAGTTTTGGGCCACCTGCAGCTGTTGCCTGTCCGACATTATTCTCTGCCGTCCACGAAACAGACCAAGTAGCTTCTTGCCGCATTAAAATTGACCGTCAGAGATCCAACCCCGAGAAAGCGGAGCCGTGTGTTGACAAGGTGACAAGGTCGAACGGTCGTACGTTGTGCGCGGGAAAGTTGGGTTCCTCGACGGTGGGTCGCTTGTTTGGGTACCAGTACCGAGAGAGCCTGACTCGGAGGGACGATGAGGGCACGCTGCCCGGTGTAGTAGCGGACGAGCGAGACACAGGAGCGCCGTGTATGGTATGATTAAGATCGGATGACTACAGGACGAGTACAGATTGCATCCACATCGCACCGCCCATACAGCGGAGTGCAGTAAGGCAGAAAACAAACGACTAGCAAGGAGAATTTGCCGTGGACTCCCGGGCCAGTCGAACTACGACGGTGTCTAAATAAGGAAGGTTAGTAACACGTATGTCAGACGTCTCTACAGCGGGCTGAATCTCCAAATTTGAAATGTATAGAGAACCTATACGTCCCGGTCACTCTCATAAACGTATCCAGATTGATATCCAACAAGATCTCCGTAACGATATGAATCATATGATCACATCGGAAGGGTTTCCGGTAAACCTGTATGTCTGGATCATTCTTGTCGACGGATCTGGATTGATATCCGACAGGACAACGCGTCCCATTGCGTTCATGGAGTACATCGCCTTGGTATGGGAACTCAATCACGAGCACTGAACAAGATCTAATCACGCTTTCGCGGTGCAGGGGTACACCTGCACACACAAACCGGACCAGAACCAACGAGCATTCCTAGGGTGCGCACCGCCTAACGTGCCGCGATACTTCAGAGGGTGACACATTGATTCATGGTGATTCACCTCAGTGTACTGATTCGACAAACTGACCTGTAATATGCTGCCACTTTGCATTGATCCGAAGAAGACAGTACACGCATCATTGCTTTGTGTACACGAGGGCGAAAAGAACCCGCTTGGCGTGCTACACAGCACATGTGCATCGTGCGAAAGATCGGTCAGAACATTCTCTTCCACGGGTAGTGCACCCCGCGATGACTCCTGTCTTTCATCAGTGAGATGCGCCTCAAGAGCAATCTTTACTGGATGATGTCCAAGTCCAGCATGAGCGCGCATCTAATTCTGCTTCGAATTAAAATGCCACATTGAACATCTGGGACTCAACATCTCTTAGATCAACCCACCAAACCAGTTCAAGACCCTGCCTTGACCTATCCTGTTCGCAGTATTGCAGGTTTTGTTTTCAGATGTTGAATATGTCTTTGCGAAGCCAATTGATCTAGGAAAGATTGCAAGCACCAGGGATGGCTCCTTTCGCAGATAAGGAACATCATGATGCAATCTTCATATCGTGATACAGATGCGGCCATGAATAGCCTAACGCACACTGGCCAATGACGCCACACAGGTGATCGCTGACTTGAATATCCAAGATAAGACTATAAAGTCTGCTGCACTGAGAGGTGGAGCGAAAGATTCCATCAAGACAATGTCTTCCGAAGCAGTACAGACATTGACGGATCTTAGAACAAATGATTACCTTAGTCGTAAGTTCGTCCCCATGTGCCAATGATCGGACAATAACATGACATATTATACTAGTTATCATTCTGACTGCCGTCGGATATGATTACAGTGAGGCTTGCAGCGGATTCTACTCGAATACGTCGCACTAACTTCTATCTTATCAGTCCTTACATTTTCGGATGAGGTATAGTCACTGCCAGTGGTATCATATGGCACATGGTTTCCTGACAGATAACTTGCATAGGTCAAATATATCTGGGTCAGCAGAAGCTCGATTGCCATCTGGTAGCACAGTACATCACTGACAAGACCATAGACCCAACGTTGGACATGGGTGTCGACACTATTTGTTTTCGTGAGCATCGTTTCCTGACATTTTGCTGCACCTCAAGAAACTTGAAATGGAGGATGATTCAACTAATAGGTTCGTTATGCCGGTCTTTGCAATGCTGTGTGAGTCAAACAATGTTACAAGATACATTTGGTTGCTGATACTGGATGGTCTATCAGACTTGGCTCTCTTCGTACGTTCGACGTGGTTTATACACAGGGTTGATCAGAGTGTGACATTTTTCGAAGGTGGAAGTACCTTTATACCTAGGGCAGAAAAGGTACGACTTACTGTTTCCGAGAATTTGCAAGCACATCCTGAACGGTCTTATGGTAGTTGTGTGTATTATTCTATGCTCGGTATCAGTGCTGCATGACATCATTTAATATCTGTGGAATAGACAGTGTAAGCACATACCTCCTAATCTCACTTGTCCATTTCATCTATAATTTACCCCTAGGTCAAACTATGACAATCATTGAAGCATGGACGTTTCCTCTCTTTTTCTGTGCCGCCGATTGTGAGTTGTCATGCTCCTTACTCCGAAGGGAAGGAAGCTATGGTTGTTCCTGCAGTCGTGATGATCCTTCGTGTGTGGGCAATGTACAATCGATCAAGACTCGTCCTTGCCATTCTTCTCATAACGTTTTTCGGTGAGGTCATTTCCGCAGCAGTTGTTCTTGTCATGTGGAGCATTCCAAGGGCCCGGGGAGTAGAAGGTATGTGGCCGATAGAGAAATAAACAGAACACTACACTAAACTTGCTTTGTGGCGACCACAAGAGGACACTCTGCCATTGCTCAATCTGCAGATCTGTAGATGGTACTGGGATTCAAATATAACCAAGATCATAGAACTCGTGGCCAATACCATACCGCTAGTACATGGTGTGGCCCTGTGCACATTCGCGATTGCCCAATTTGTGAAGCAGTCAGTCCAAATGCATCGGATCACGAAGCAGTGGCAGTTCAGTCAGTATATGAACATGCTCGTGAAGCAGGGTGTACTATATTTCGTTGGGTGTGTCTCCGCTCCATTTTCACTCCATTGCATTTCGAATTTTTAAGTAACTGAATGAGCGATCGAGCTGATAATAATTTCGTCGACAGCATCCTTCTGACTACCGTCTTCATCATAGTGACTGACCTTGAAAGTTTCCCATCTGGAGGATGGCAATTAGTGCTCTCTGGAATTGCTGAATACGTGCCACTGCTCACCCTGACACCTCGATTTATACTGGGCATCCGGGGGTTGTATGCGCGGGATGTTCGGGGTAGACGCGGGAGCGATATTGATAGCGGATTTGGGTTGTCATCTGGCCGCGGCACAGGGGGAAGCGGGATCGTGTTTGCAGTTGAAGCTGGATGGAATAATGAAACGGAGGGTATCGAGGAGGTACCACGGGAACTTGAAGGGGGGACTACTCAGACGGAGTAGGGGAACGATATTTGTGGTGAAGTCGAGGTTGAGTCGAGGCAGGCTGGACGTTTCTTGGTTCCGTATTCTGAACGCTCTTGTGACCCAGTGGTCTGTCCACTTGGTCGTTGCTTTACCATTTACCAGGCGTCGCCGTTGGCGACGGGGACCTTGCTGGCCGTGTCTATAGCTTCCGTTAGTAGTCGAGCGTGCCAGTGATACTGCTATTTAGAATGCGAGCACGAAGTCAGAATGCATACAAACCCGGAATGCCGTGTTCGGCAACGATCGCGATCTCAACGAATCAGATTCTATATCCCGCCCTAAAAAAGGGTCACTGTTTGCAGCTATTTAGAATCCGAGCACGAAGTCAGAATGCATTTCACCATTGCTTCCAGCAAGGTAACTTATTTATTCTTGCTGCGAGTCGAACGTCAATGTAAAACCGTTTATTCTTTCTATCTGGAAGTGAAGTGTCTGTTCCATTTTAGTACAAGCCTGGATACACACTAGGGGTCGATACAGATGACGATTATCGCCATCCCGAGATAGCTTGCATCTACACCCGGTGTCGCCCCGCCGGCCTTGTGCCACCAGCAGCCGTTTCCCGTCCCGCGTTCTTCTCTGCTTTCAGCGACACAGACCAAGTAGCTTGCTGCCGCGTAGAGATTGACCGCTGGACGTTCGATCCTGAGATAGCAGGGTCGCGCGCGGTCCACGTGTGACAAGGTGACAATATCGAATAGTCGTACCCTGCGCTAGGGGAATCTATATTCCTCTACAGAAGATCGATCGCTGGTTTGGGTATGAGTGCCGAGAGAAGAGTCTGGTAGAGTCGCGGACGAGGGCACGATTGGGTCGGAAGTTTGATCTAGGGGCATGTGGCACTGGCATGTCACGGCACCTCACGAGTCACGACCGTCGAACGTCATCGATTGTTCAAATAAGGCGGTCACATCGACTTGGGTGAAAATGCGATCGGATTTATGTCTCGTGGGATCAATGTGGACACGACGAACTCCATGATGGTGCCGCTATCGTCAAGTGATTATTTGTTAATTGCGCCGAACAGGCCGATGAGCCGACAACGTCAGATTTGCGTGCACTGTAGTCATATCGAACGCGACTCTGCCATAGAGCAAGGAATTGCAAGACCACCCCGTGGACGATTCGATTACGCAGTCAAACGTACATACGTCCATCGGCTTATTTCGCTTTCTAGCGATACCCAAGAGATTTCTGACGACCCCCGCCGGTCTTTTGGTAGGCACGCTGCGCGATTCAGAATTGGGTCAATTCGACGTCGCGAAGATCGATGAGTCCAAACGTACGATCGTGGAGAGTGCTCAATGACCGTGACCACCGACATGCCCTGGCTTCTTGTAACAAATGTTGACCCGATGAAATTGCTGTCGTGTCGATGAGTGGGTGATATTTGCCATGTCAACCTCGGTCCAGACTTACGACGCAATTTTTGTTGGTAGAATCCTCGGATGAGACTTCACGCGGCAAGTTCTCGGTTGGCAAGGCGCTGACGACGGACAGCGTAACCAAGCCGAAAAGAACAGCAGAGAGAGAGAAGCGCATCGTGTTCGTGATTCGAGTGGGGAATCGAAGAGTGCAGGTGAGCTCGAGTACTTGCTTGGGCTGAGAGCCGTCGACTCTGGCTGTATTTATACCTACAATGTTATGATTGACAAGCAGTAGAGAGCGCGTTCTCCGGACCATCCGCGTGTATGGTGGCTTCTGCACGTGAAGCACTGGCCATACAAGTAGTTTCAGTTGCGCATCCTGATCAATACAGCCATAGTAAGTTGATTCTTGTCCTCATACTATCCTGTCCTGTAACTTGGGCAATGCTGTTTTTTGCGCAAACCTTGCCTAAAACGAGAACATGCTAGGAGGTTGCCTTGAACGAGCAGTGCAAAAGGACATCCAAATGCTCGAAACAAGACAAGTTCGAGCATGGTTCAATCATAAAGACAAACGCTTACCATCGTGAGCTTGAGACTCTCCATCAACGCATCACATCTTCTGTTCTCGGCAGGATGAAAGAAGTTGACGAAACGTCAGACAGCTTACCAACTCAGGTCCGATCACCTACTGAGCTGTCGAACCCACAAGGTAGACCTCAACAGGTCATCCAGTATAGCGATACGATGATCATTTGCACTCGATAAACATTCAAGACGTTTCGATGACAGACGTTACGATGTGGATCACATGAAAAGCACGCGATATGATACAGAATACCTACGTGTCAAGCCTGGAAGACGTCACTTAATCCGTCTTCTTGTCGGATGTCTGACCGGTCGCCTCGTTGTATTTAGTGGCAAGACGGTCATACTCTGCTGCGTTCTGCGAGGCTTGCTTCTTCAAGATCTCTATCCCCACTGGTATGAGTACGTGCAAAGCGGAGTGACAGAAGACGAACCGTAGTCACGGCTCTTGGCCTCGCTCTCTGCCAGTTTCTTCTTGAGTTCTTCGATCTGCTTTGCTTGATCATGGGACACGATGTTGCTCTTGGAGGTGGTGGCCGTCTAAAAGAAACTCGTCTCAATTGTGGCTCACCCAGAAATTCAGGGAGGGCACTTGCCGCCTTTTTCAGCTTCGCATAGTCCTCCTGGGTTTGAATGAGGTTGAGCACGATCGAGAACGTGCGCGTCAAGACCAGGGAAAGGAACAAGCAGAACCCGGTGAGGTACATGTTTCGTTGGGCACTTTGAACAACCATAAGGACTACGCAGCGAGGTGTGAAAGTGACTTACTAGAACTTGCGCGCGGCGATGCTGGACTCTGTGCGAGCGTCATGGACGGTGTGGTCCGCGCGCGCGGCTTCCAATTCGGCAGTGACGCGGAACATGCGCTGGAGGGCGTCCGCGAATAGAATGGCGACAAAGATGAACGAAATCTTGAGACCATAAGCGATTTTTGCGATGACGACGCTCTCCGAGAGGAAGCGGAAGAGCTTCTTGCGGACGGTGTATGGCAGCGGGAACACGAGGACGCAGAACGTGACCATCTACGAGGATGAGCAGGCAAATTCGGCAGGGAGACTCGGACTTGCCTCGGCCGCGAGAAGCATGAACGTGAGCGTGTAGCTGTAAAGCGTCAGAATGGGATCGACGGCGGTTCGAGGACGCTCACTAGATCGTCATGGTTGTGTCTCGTCAAAAGACCTGCGCAGCGGACAACGTGGACGAAGACGTGACGTCACACTCACGTCTGTTATGTAATCCATTCCCATCTGCGACGCGTCAGTCTCGCCGGCGTTCTTCATCGCAGCCATGGCGCCGTTGCGAGTCCACATCAAACACGCAGGAAAGACACACGATTTGCACCTTGACACGGAGCAACCACCGGCCGTGTTCAAGGATGCAGTGTACCGGGTCACGGGTGTGCCGCCGGACAGAATGAAGGTCATGATCAAGGGCGGAATGCTCAAGGTCTCGCTCGTCTCTCTTGTGTCCAAAAAACGCCTGATGCGACCCTTGCATCTATTCAGGACGACACAGACTGGACAAAGGTTGCGCCGAAACAGGTGGGTGCTTGCAGCGCGCATATACTCTCACGCGTCGCCATCGGAGTGGTTCGATGATGGGCTACATCTAGGGCCAGACATTTACCGTGATCGGCGCCGCGGGAGAGCTGCCGAAGCCACCAGAGAAACCAATCGTGTTCCTCGAGGGTGAGATCGGCTATTGGTGAACTTATTTGCCTATCTAATCGGCCCTGTATGCGCTAGATATGAACGATGCAGAGATGGCAGAAGCGGTAATGTTCTCCTCTCTTTACACAGACGATCTCCTAATCGCTTCGTAGCTTGCAATGCCTGTTGGGCTTAAGAAGTGAGTCAAGATCAGTCGAATTTCGTGCTAGTCGTGACGCCATGCTAGCCTCGGCAACACTTGTTACATGAATTCCACAGTACAAGCCATGCGGGCAATTCCGGAGCTCCAGCTCGTCCTAAGGACGCAAGTCTCTCTGCTACCTGTATCGTTTCCCTACCTTATGCCTTTGCTGCAGATCGTCCCCCTTGGACGTGTTCCCGAGATCCCTGCGTGACCTATATTCCAACATGCATAACACTACCGAGAGCGTCATCCCAGGCACATTCTTGACTGTCCTCAGGCACGCTGTTCCACAATTCAATGAGCTTGACAGGTCGAAAGCTGGCCTGGCGATGGGCTACGCCCAACAAGGTGACGTTCGTGATGCTGATCCCCCTGCACGATACTCACGCTCGTCTCAGACGCGGAAGAATGTTGGACTCAGATGATTAATGCGCTCAAGGACGTTCCCGGACTCGATTCCGAGTCTAGCGTGTCCGCAGTCGGAAGCAAGAAATTCGTGGATCAATTCTTGGTTGGCGAGATGCGTCGAGAGTAGGTCATGTCAAACACGAGTTCACGCATTTAGGGAACTTTGACGCGTATTCTTAGGCTCAAGTGCGACGAAGCCCCTGAAGAACCTTCCACCATCACGACGGAACGTGTGCTCAAAATCGAATGTAATATCACGGTCTCCACCAACTATATGCACACGGGCATCATGGATGTGGGTGTCTTCAGGTGGTGACAACCCGTCGACTCTGATCCACGCCCAGTCTTTGAATTCAAAACTAACAAAGAACTCGCCCTCTTTGGGTCGTGAAGCCACTTATACGCAGACGTCTCGTTTATCTCGGCTTCCGCGTTACCTCACAGTGCACATGGTCCGTTTTGCATGGCGTCGTGACATTGGGAAGAAGGCAAAAATCATGGTCGGCGGCGCGTCTCAATCTTAGCGAGCATTCTTACTTATTCATCTACAGCGCAAGGTCAAGTTTACGACCGAATTCGATGGGTTAGATATCGCCACCCCCGAGCTAAAGGAAAAGTTGACCCCTGTTTCCCGGCGTCTCAAAGAGATTGAAAAAGAGCGATCTGAAAGGAGGAAGGTTCGAAAGCGGACAAAGACTGCGCAACCAAGCGGGCCCGCGCCACCTGCTGCAGAGTCCAGCATGAACATCGACGAGTCAGCAGCTCCCTCGACGGTTGTCGAGTTGGAGGATGAAAGCGTGTATCGCGCAAGAGAGTTGAGCGAGCTCGAGGCGCTTGTTGACCCGGGACTCAAGGAAGATTTCGGGTGCAGTCTGACAGGATTGTATGATCTCGTTGGTGAGCCCTGTTCTGTATTCAATGCAGGGGGACAAGTACTGATGATACTCAGCCATCGTGACACACAAGGGCGCGCAAGCCGATTCCGGTCATTATATTGGCTTCGTGAAGAAGAGCGTGTTCCTGAAACCCAAGCCATCTGAAACTGAAGCCGGCCAAGGATCGACGCCTGAGAACCAGTTTGACGAGGACGAAGATTGGTACAAGTTCGATGATGACAAGGTGTCTGTATTCCCAAAGGAAAAGCTAACAACGATCGACGGGGGAGGCGAAGACTCATCAGCATACGTGCTGTTATACAGGAGCAAACCGCTTGCGTGATGACCTTAGAAATATATCAACTATCTGTAACCCGAATTTCGAGATTACACTTCAAACCGAGCATGATAGAGAACAAGCAATGAGAGAGTGGTATGTGGGTTATCAGTAGATCGGCGGACGGGACTACGATATCGGGCAAGGTTATGAAACGCCGTTTGTTTTCGGGGGCGGTTGCATATCGGCATCCTCTTCAGGGCCATCCAGATCATCAGCCGAGGGCACCGCAGCGGATGCGGCAGCACCAGCAGCCGCAACGCCCTCTGAGCCCGAGGACGGGGACACGTCCCTGCTGGACATTAGCACCACGCACAAGGAACAAGGCATACGGCAGACCATTTTATTTGAAAACGCGTTACACGTGGCTTGGTGTTCATGTCCCTGACCAGCCTCTCAAACACGGTCTTTTGTGGCGGATTCTCCTTCATCTCCTCGTTGTCGTATTCGGTGTTCTGGTAGTATCCCACGCGGACGAATTCCTGTTCCTTGTACGAGCCAGTAAGTATGAGTGCGGCGACGCCGAGAACGTCTTCTGTGGGTATCTTGGCGGGGTCGGGTGGGATACCTTCAAAGTCGAACGAGTTGACGCCGACTGGGACGGGTCCGACGAGGCAGTCGTCCAGTTCTTGATCGAGCTCTTCGTTCCCGGGCGACGACACGTAAATGAGCCTCCATTCGAGGTCTGGCGCGCATCAGATGAGCCGGCAAACGGTTCGGACGAGGGGTGGCATTTACCGTCCTTGAGCGGCGCGATGCACTCAAAGGTGACGCGGAACTTGTACGGGTCGAGGAAACGCGCCGGGTTGTTGACGAACTCGACGTTCTAGTGCACGATTGAGCCTCGCATTTGTTTTATTTTCGCAGAACGGACGTACGCGTATCGTGACGATGGACATGTTCTCGTCGCTTGTTCCTGCGCCACGAAACAGATTGACGGAGAACGTCACGTGACAGCTGGACGGTGCCATAATAGTCACCTGACGTCGCGTAGTCCGAAACGCGACCCGTCACACCGTGACCCGACTCCATTTCTCTACATTCTGGTCCACTACCACACGTCCAGGTTTGTTGAACAATACCCCGTTTCGTGGATTGACATTTCGCTACGTGGCCAGTTCCACCGTCGTACACGATAAATACCTAGCCATTCGAGACCCGTCGAAGTTCGTTTGATCTTCCTTCACCTACACTCTATTAACATGTCCAAACCTACACAGGACGATACTTCTCCATCTCAGTCAATCGTTTCAGCCACTGCGCCGCAAGGCACTCAACCAACCGGATCTACCTCCGCCAAGAGGAAATACGGGCCGGACTTGCCATACGCGTCCATTCCACAACCGTTCGACGAAGTCAGAGAACGTCTAGGCAAAGAGATGAATGGCCGTTGGTTGGGCTCAATGCCCGTCGATACATTTCTTGCCAAATATCTTTCGGTCCCCGAAGAGCCATTGCCCGACATACCTGAGGATCCGTTCAAGGACGTTCCGAGTAGCGGTGTAGAGAGTAAGCGTTACGATGAGTTCGTAAGTGGTTTCGTGACGGTTGCAGTATGAGGATTCTGACGACGCTTGGTAACTAGATCTCCGCCATCAGGGGATGGATACCCAGCTTACTGGCCGTGAACACGAGCAACAAGACGGACACCGAGAACAAGGTGAAACTGAAGCCTGACATTTCAATCTACAATGTCGTCGAGGGTGTGGCACCGCCTACGAGGACGGACTTCTCGCGGATGGAACTCTGGATGGAATTCAAAGCGAACAGCAACGGACCAGCTTTCGTGGATCCCTCGGACGAAGAACGCGATACGACGAAGGAAAATGGATCGTTCACTCCGGCCACTATGGACGGTAATATGGCCCGAGGCCAACTTGCTCATTATGCTGGGGCCCTACACAGTCTCCAGTTCCGTCATTTTTCGTTTTCGGTCGTCGTCCAAGGAGATGAAGCTCGGTTCCTGCGATGGGACCCTTCTGGTACAGTCGTCTCTGCAGCCTTCAACTTTCGTGAAACCCCGAGAACCATGGCCGAATTCCTTTGGCGGTTCAACCACCTCTCTCCCAAGGATCGCGGTCATGATGTTACAGTCCAACCTGCAAACCTTACACCTGAAGTAGATGCTCGCATTCGGGAGAAACTGGCGGTCAGAAAGGACACCCCGTTGTACGAGTACGAGTCGCCTGGATGGCTGAATGGGAAGGGTTCGATCTACGGACCCCGACCTCCGACGGAGAACCGTTCGCTAGTTAGCCGGTGTACTCGCAGCTTGCCCGTCGTATGGGTCCCAAACGAAGGCCTCGATGACGATACATGGTCGAGCGAAGAAGGATCGTCAATCACCGTGGAGGAGAAAGAGAAATTACGACGATGGTCTACAGAACGACTGATCTATATGAAGGACACCTGGAGGTTCCTCTCGAGCTTGCCGGATGCGAATGTGATGGCAGAGCACGAGATCTACGACATACTATATCAGCACAAGACGCCGAATATCCCGGAAGATGTGACTGGCGGAGACGTGGAAGGCGGGAGGACGCAAACAGAGGAGTTGCTGGACGCGGAATGGCTATGCGTTCGGACGAGAGTGTCGCAATATCAACACTACCGACTCGTGCATAGAGTGATAGGACGGCCTCTGTTCAAGTTTAAATGCACGAGAGAGCTAGTTTCAGCGATCTTCGATGCGCTTCTAGGTAAGGTTATTTCCGGTCGCAAGCTGGAAGATTTCTGACACCTCGTAAAGCTCACTCGCATGCGCTCAATTCCGCCAAGCTATTACACCGGGATATAAGCATTGGGAACATTCTCTTGACAGACGATGGCAAAGGATTGCTCATCGATTGGGAATTGGCAAAGCTGATGAACGAAGGTGGCAGCAGGAGACCTGATCGCACGGTAAGTCGTCTCGCGTAGCGCCGCTTCGACGTGAACTCATCAAGTTGTCATTGGATAGGGGACGTGGCAGTTCATGTCTGCAAATTTACTACAGAATCCTGGCAAGATACACACGCTCACCGACGACCTTGAATCATTCCTGCATGTTCTCGCCTGGACGATGTTGCGATACCTCCCAGCCTGTGACTCCTACGATGCTGAGGATCGCGGAGATGACATGGAACAATTTGATGAATATCATGTGCGCAAAAATAGTTTGGAGAAAGGGGGGAAGCAAAAGCGCGATGCACTCGGCAGTGGTTGGTATCCGTCATCCAGTTTCAAGCCTAGGGTCGATACTCCACTCTGCGAGCTCCTAAAGCAACTGAAGAAACCCTTCGTGTCACTGTATGGGGAGCCTCCGACTGACGAAGATAGAAAGAGGGTACAAGTTGGGCTTGGCAACTTTGACAGGAAGTTGCAACATTTGCAATTTAATATCGATGAGTATGACGAAAATATCAGCTTCCTCCAGTCATCCACTTGGTTCGTCGACACGACCAAAAGAGCTTTGGGCGAGAAAGTATGGCCCATCGATGATGGGGGTATTCTAGATCTTCCTGTGGCCTTCGGAAATGAGACACAGCACCAGATCACGCTCAGGACAGGGCAGCGACAGGCTTCTCACGACATCATGGAGAGGTCGAAGGGGGTACTGCGCACTGGCAGTTCGAAGCGTGCGGCGAGCCCTACTCCAGAATCAAGTGCAAAACGTCGTCGTGGAACCCCTGCTGCTTCTGGTTCAGGTGTTTAAATGGTCCCGATCGTTTATGTCGTTTCTGCACGCGTACTTTGTTCTCTCATCATTCTAAGTGTATCACTTTCCCTTTTTCGTATACAACGTTGTCTACAATACGTCTAATCCACTATCCATATTACTTTGTGTACGAATAAACTTCTTGACTCACCCACTTGGCACCCTTGTTGTGAGCAGATAGTCCAAGAGTGAATCAGGTCAAATTCCATCGTGACGCCAGCGTGTAATTTGGGTGCAACAAGTGATTTGGGTTTGTATCGACTACAGTAGAGGCGATCGAGCGTTCTGCTTTGCGTCAAGTGACCGCTTAGACGAACACAATGAGGGAAGCAGTGAGTCTGCCATTGAACGACTGGATGATGACACTCGTTTGCACACAGTGCTCAGACGCGTCCGCGCGAGGTCGCTCGACGACGGTTGGACGAGGACGTGGCGTGGCAAAGCGGTGATGGAGCTCGTCGAGCTGGGCAAAGGGCTCGTCGACGAAGATGATGATCTCGGTGGCGTGATCGACCCGGATCTGGAGCACCCCACGGCGTCATCAGCACCAAAGTCGTCTAGGGATTTGACAAACTCGAGGAGGGTGCTGTAGTAGAGTTGAGAGGATACCCGGCATATCGGCGGTGGAGAGATACTTCCTGTAGGGGTCACGTGCCACGTTCTTTTGTTTCGCGTACGACATCGACCAGCGCCGTCGCCGACGACGACGATACCCGGTCACAGTTCTGCAGCGGATACGCGCAGCTTCGACACCGCACGACATACGACCTTGTTCTCCTCAGATTCGGTTTTCCTGTCTCAGTTCTTGTAGCGTATTTCCGACACGCCTTCGTCTTCTTTTCCTCCTTTTCCACGCGCTCTTCTTTGCCTGCATGACATCCCTTTAACGTTGGAATTCTCCATCGAACGCATCGCCCATGTCAGAGATGTCCACGGATCACGACGACCTGTCTTCCCCAACCACCCCGGTCCTTTCTCTGGGCCTCGACGCCACTGTATTACCACCCCCAGCATCAGCATCATCACCCTTAGACCACCCTACCACCGAAACAATAATGGAGCATTCACAGGCAATAACGCATCCTTCGTCTTCCTCGGCATCAAGACCCTCGTCCCTTCCCCCGTCCGACACGCCCCCACACCTCCTCCTTCCCATTCCCACTCCGTCCCTCAATAAATCACAGTCTTCCGTCGTATTTTCACATACTATCGTCACGTCAGAAGACGACTGGGGTTCCCTGCCACCCGAAGTGGCCACGGCAGACATTTCAATTGCGCGTGAGTAGCGCTACCTTCCATTCCACGTGCTTTTGTCCCGTCGGATCTTGTGCGAGCCGCTAACCGCTTTCGCGATGTGATGAACAATGAGACTGACTCAGACCCGTTTCTTCAGCCGACGGCAGTTTTGTCGAGACGTCGTCGGGGCCTGCCGCGAGGGAACTCAAAAGACGATATGACCAACACTTGGGTGTTGGCAAAGACGTTCGTTCCCCATATGCGATCACCGCGTTCGTCAACCAGCACGGGAAACCAATGTACCGCGTAGGGTGAGTTCAATGCCACTTCTCCTTCGAACGAAATGATTCATGGTGGCTGAACTAGCCACCGTGACGCGGTCGCGCCGCATGCGGAAGCAGAGTCCAAAGCCCAAAAAGCGTCGACGTCCGTTGATATGGCCCCCGCACACGGCCGTTCGTTTAGGGGTAGATCGCGTATGAGCATGCACAACATCCTCACACACAACAGGCTCAAACCCTCGACGACCCTCAGATTGCCGCCTACCCACGACGCGGGTGCGACGCGCATATTTCTCAGGCGTACGAAATCCATCCCGGACATGTTTGCGGCGGGTGCGGCCGCTTCCGAGGACCCGTCAAGGCAGCCCACGCCTACAGGTCGTATCCATTCGCACAGCGTCACCGGGGCTGATATGCCCCGTCACCTCTCCTCAGAGCTCCCGCCCCCGGATAAGCCACCCTCAGGGGACGTTTTCGGTGAGACTATGCAGTGGCCAAGTGGTTCCGTCCCCGCATCACCTTTGGTTTCTGGGTCTTCTGGCGGTAGTTACATCCCGTATCCCTTTGGTCCTGGAGTCGTTTTCGACTCACCCAGCACGCACGACGATTCCGTATTCCTTCCCCTGCCTCGTGCTCTCCGTGAAATGCAGTCCTTTGAGTCTGGCCTGACAGCTCGTGCAGACGATTTGATGCGTCGCGTTGGGAGTGGCGCGACATCTCCGGGGGAACTCGCTCACACTCCCGAGTCCGAACGCGCAGACTCGCCCCCAACATCGCCTCGCGTTGCCGTTTCTCCCTTTGCGGACGACTCTGATATTCCTCTGATCGATCCTGAACTGGTGCCGCTCCCTGAAACAAGCATCCACTCGCGGTACTCGCCCGAGGTATTCGATGTGTTGCAGACCTACCGTGGTCTGCCCCTTTTAGATCGTTTATTCCCCGATTCGGCGGGAGAGACGACGATCAAGATGTCGCTGCGCGCGGATGACAGTGCCACACCACGTGATGATCCTCGGTTTGTTCTCTGGGGAGAGACCAGTCCGGTTTCAGACGTGGACACGGATGAAATTTCTCTTTCTCAAGGTAGCCGGACGGGCGTGTCCTCTCCGACCGGCTCCCGCCGTGCAAAGCCCTCGGTCGACGTTCCAAGCCTGCGCGTACCCGCGGACGACGCGACTGCCAACGCAAATAACAGTCGTGTCCTCCTAGCCGCCACCATCGAACGCTGGATCGCCCAGTTGACCTCCGACTTCAACTATGACGAACTTCTCAACTTCTTTCTCACCTACCGCACCTACATCTCTGCGGTCGACTTGTGCCACTTGCTTATCTGTCGGTTCCATTGGAGTTTGAGCGGCCATGCGAACAAACAGGACGATCTGGCGAGGAAGATCGTGAGAGTTCGGACGTTTGTCGCGATTAGGTATTGGTTGTTGACGTTCTTCGTGATGGATTTCTTGCCCAACCGCGAGTTGAGGTTGTTGTTGGCGAGTTGGTTGAATACGTTGGTCAAGGACCCGGTGTTGAAGCGACACCAGGACGGGTTGGTGAGTTTTTGGCTTCGTGGTGCAGGTTTCCTCGGCTGATCCGGCGGGGTCGTAGAGCATCGTGCGCAAGTTGATCAAGGTCGTCAAGGACTGCAAGGAAGCGCATACACGCCGTCGTTATGGCACATCTTCCGCGCGCCAGAGTATCTCCACCAAACCGCGACCGACGCACGTCCTTGGAGAAAAATTTGCAGAGGCGATATCTAAAGACCAAGACGACTCTGACGTTGACCTCGATTTCGAGCCCGAGGAACGTGTCTCGGTCTTCCTTGGGAATGGTACAGAGTCGGGGAACGCGTTTGCATTTGGTTCGTCGGGTGGCGTCGTGTTACCTCCCAGGGCGAACGCGATCGCTTCCGCGACCACTGCCATACTTCAACAGCCCCTACAGCGTAATATTCTTCAACAGAGTCGAGCCAGCATCTCAGTCGCCCCGGGTGCAGCACCCATCTTGCCCCAATCTCCACCGCCTATCACCTTTCCGCAGCGTGCGCTTTCGCGTGTATTTGTCAAGACGATCGGTCGGTTAGGACGATGGAAGCGGGTGCTGAACTCGCGGCAGACGGTGGACACGGGTATCGCTGTCCCTGCGAACGTGTCTGCGTTCGACCTCGAGCTGAGCGCGAGCGGTGATTTACTGGGCGTGCGCGGTGGCGTGGAGCAGTACCTGAAAATGATCGAACCCCCGTCTCCCGTGACGTCGGGTGTTTCCATTACCGAACCTGAGACGAAACCGGCGACTGGCATCGCGTCCCACGTGGACGAGGAAAGGGTGCCAAGCGCGAGCCCGTCTTCACACCATCTGCGGTCGGTGTCCGAGGTGACGGAAGAGGACGAGGAGCATACCACGGTGGGGGGGACCAGTCGCCGCCGACGATCGTCGTACAAGTCGGGCCTCTCCGCCATCTCGAGGGCGACCATGTCCATCCGGACGCACTCCACGGAATCGTTTGGCTCGATCTTGTCCTCGCAGTCACGATTGAACCCGTTGGTGGCGCAGGTACAGGCGCAACCACCGTGGCGGTTCGACGTGGTATCGATCGACGATCTGGAGTTGTCAGATACGTCCTCGGAGTGTCACGTGGAGAACGCGTGCGCACCTCCGCCGCCGGGTTTGCGCAAGGTACCGCGGAAGCTTCCGTTGCGTCGAGATTTCGAGTTTATACGACGGTCGGGGGAGAGCGTGTCATCGATGGGAATACGGTCGCGGGATTCGGTCGCGTCGGAGAGCTCGGCGATCTCGGCGAGTGCGGGTGGTCTGGGGAACGGGATCCAGCAGTGGCAGGTGAACGCGATTGTCGACTCGCTCAGCGAGGACGGGGGCGGCGGGGGCGGCGTAGAGGACGCGTTGAGGCGGCTCGAGGGACAGATCAATCCGCAGAGACGCAAGGAGAACGCGCTCAAGGTCGATGGCTGGGTGCGGACGATCCAGGAGCGCATGGCGGCGGGGGACTTTGGCGACGAGCGGCCGCGGTTCTTTGACGAGGACGATGAGGACGAGGAAGACTTTGTGTACGATATCGATCAACACGAGACCGGGTCCATGAGACGAACTTCGTTGGCGGGCCGAGAGCCGTCGCCCGCGACGACGCCGTCCCATATCACGGTGTCGGTCGCCTCGGAGTCGGATGATTATTTCAGCTCTGCGCCGGGGTCGTCGTACGGGTTCCCCCCGACGCCAGTCGATGCCGGACTTGGCTCGCCGCTGAGAGGGGTAGAAGCGAAGCCTGCCCTAGAAGACGTGGTTCCGCTCGAGATTTTGAAGAGCCGGGTGTCTTCTCGACCGTCGACGTCGCATGGTTCTCCGATGGTAGCTGCGGCTCCACCTTCAGCTGCGGCTCTCGCACAGGCCCCTGGGCATGTACCTTCGCTCACGTCCCCCACAAAGATCTTGTCGCCCACGGCTCGTAAACTGCATCGGTCTTGGGTGTTAAATGTCAAAGTGGATGTGTTGGCGCAACATTTCTCCATGATCGACCGGGAGTTGTTCATGGGTATTAAACCCGAAGAACTCATCATGGACGATTGGATGTCGTGTCGAGAGGTCAACGTGCTCGATTGGGCGCAGTACCTCAAGGATCGCGCGGAGTGGAAAGCAGAATCGCGAAACGGTCAAAAGACGAGTGCGCTGGCCGCCGTTCGGGGGCGATTCAACTTGATGGCCAACTTCGTCGTTTCGGAGATCGTGGCGACGCCTCCCAGCGACCGACATATGCTCGTGGCCAAGTTTATCCGGCTTGCGTTCGTACGTGCCTTGTCGGTTGTAGGAAACGCTGTACTCACGCGGTCGTGCGCAGAAATCATACAGTCATAGCAACTTTCACACGTTGGCGGCCGTTCTAGCGGGGCTGCGCAACGAATGGGTCAATAAAGCTATGCATCGTCAATGGGGACGGGTCGGTCCGTGGGAGATGCAAATCTTTCAAAAGTTGTCGCAGTTCGTAAACGCCGAGGACGATTTCAAGGCGATGCATGAGGCGATCGCGGCCATGGTAGATGCAAAGCCGATCGACGTGCGTTCGCATGCGTCGACGATCATGAGCAGTAGCAATTCGGACTCGCAATCGTGGAGTAAGTCTACGGAGGGGAGTACCCCGTCGGCGTGCGTGCCGTTTATCGGTAGGTGTTGACACAAAATTTGGTTGGGAAATGCTGACGAATCGGGTCCTAGGCGTCTACCTCGCCCAACTGTATCGCTATAGCAAGCTTCCTGACCTGATCGACCCAACGGCACCCCACGAACCCGTGACCATCGACCCACAGGCGCTCAGTTTCGAGTCGCCGAGTCATCCAGACGTGTTCGAGCCCTTGACGCCGCTGCCGCCTTCGATGCAACTCGAGCCCCTGATCAACGTGCACAAACAACGGTTGATCGCGGGTGTAATCAAGGACCTGGTCGCAGGACAACACCTCGCGAGTCGAGTACAATACACGATCGACAAGAAGCTGTTTCAGAGGTGTTTGCGGATTCGGGGGTTGGAGACGGAGGCGCTGGGACAGGTGTATAGGATGTATTGTGATCCGGGGGCGAGGCCCCATCCGTTCCTTGCGTTGTAGGCGGCGGCCCGTTTCGCGTGTTGGCGCTTTTTCGATTTTCTCCTTGTTTCGTTACTTGTCGCTTCGGTCTTTGGATCGCTTTTTTTTACGTGATATCCGCGTTTTCCCTTGGAGTGAATGTAACAGAGCTGTATCTATCGTGTATTGTGGATTTTCGCTTTCGTTGCGCCATCCGAGTGGGGTTCTAGATGAGGCGCATCGATGGGTGGTTCGAAATATTAGTAGGTACCACCGGATGTAGCGTTTAGTAAACGTCGCAGGTGACGACGTTGGCCTTAGATGTAGAGGGTTGAATGCAACCCGTATTCACCATTAACGGGAGACCGATTAATACTTCGAGTTACTTGGATATAGCTTCGACTTGTGTACCTCCGTGCTCGAGACAGTCCGATGGTCTTTGAATTCTCCGGACCCTCGACAAAAGATCCAGCAGGTATCAGCCCGTGTCTAGTATCTCAATGTTCCGTAGTCAGTCGTGCTATTCAAGCGTCACTACTTTCATCTAGATCGACCATCTCTTCTTCTCCAGATACGACGTCAAGGTCAGAGTCCTGCTCTCCCGCATTGCCGCCAGCCCGAGCGTCATCCTGATTCATAAAAGCAGGAACGGAGACACCAGAACGTATCTTCGGCCCTGGCCTCCGTGCAAGGTTAATCTCCCTTCTTGCCCCTTGTACTGCAGCTAGTGCTTCCAGCTAGCAATAGGATAAATATCCCGGAGACGTTCCAATGAATGCCGATGAGCGTACCTTTTTCTGGATTGTAAGATCCTCTGCACGCTTCCGCCCAACTTTTGCAGCAGGATCGAACCCGAGATGCTTGATGATGCTCGCAGAATATGCGGGTTTCTCAGGGCCACCCGCTGACACTGATCCCTCGTTCTCGTCCTCATCCTCCACCGCTCTAGTCTTTCCCTTGTCCGCCTTTCCTCCCTTCCCCTTCTCAGACACTCTCAACATCTTCGCCGCGACTTCCCTTGCCTTCGTGACAGCCCTCATCCCTTCCTTGTCCCGATCTAGTAGCGATTTTAGTTCCTTGTCGGCATCCCTTCCGAGTCTTCGCTTTGCTTTTTCCTGCGCCTCTCTACCCAGCTTTTCAGCGGTGAACATATCCCCCCCAGATCCGCCGACGACGTGCCCCGAAATAAGGTATACCGAGTCGCTCGCGACGGGCTCAGGTTGGAGCCCCCACTGGCGGCCAGGATCATACTCTGGCTTACGTTTGCGAGCAGAAGCCGTCGTCATACCCGACGTCCTGTCAAAAGACCACCGTTAGCACGTGGCCAGGTATAAGCATTCAAGCACGCCTCGACGAACCCAGCTGAAAATTCCGCTCGGCCGGCCCGCCGTCTTTGCACTGCGTTTGTCAAATGCCACTCGCAGACGTCGCTCACCCTCTTGTCCGTCCAACTACCGCAGGGTTTGCCGTCCTTCTTGGCCACTTGACACATGCCGAGATCTCGAGCTCGTCCAATGATCGCCATCGAGGTTGCGGACTCAGGGGTAACTGCAAGAATGTTGTCCACAGGATGCGGCGTATTGTCGCTGCGCTGGGATAGTCTAAGTATAGAAAATGATTGGGCGTAAAGTACGAACCTTGAGAGGCTTCAAAACTTTCGGGTTGAGGAGAGCCACAACATCGCCCTCCTTGAGTTTCGACATCGCCTCGTAGGCGCCTTTGCTTCCGCCATGGTATACTTTTTTCACGCTTCCATTTTCACCGGTCATTTTATCAAACGCGTCCGACTCGAATAACAGTAGGGTCAAGAATGCATCCCCCCTAATTGCCGCCTTCCCTCCAGACGCAGAGGACCTAGACCGGGCCCCAAAGTCAATTAATTTTATGCTCACATACTTCTTGCCATGCGGTTTCGCTTGACCCTTTGGGCCGTTCTTGTCGGGCTTGTTACGAGAACCCGGGTTATGACCAGATTTTGATCCGCCCGCTTCATTATCTGAAGCACGTCCATCATCACCGGGAGTGATATCCACTGGTGCCCGGGTGTGTTTAATGGGGCCTCTTTCCGCCACCACCGCAATTGTCACCCAATCTCCATCTACGGGTACATCATACCCGGATTTGTTTGGGAGCAGTCGTATGCAGGAATAAAGGCGTGATGGTGAAAGATAATATCGACCGCGGAGGTATTCTTGAAGGTCTTCGTGTGCGAGGGATCGAGACCTATCATCGTGTCAACATCGCTCACGTTTAATTAACATCGTACGACAGGCGTGAAGTCAAATGTCAGGAGTGACGTACGAGAGATGAATTCCGGAATTTGGTTCGAGGCGCTCGAATAGAGGGTCATCGAGAGGTGGATTATGGTCCGTAGGCCCCATTTGAAGGTCCTCCACTATGACGAGACTCTCGTCTCTTTGTGGCACACTCACCCGCGAAGTTGACGCAACTGGTTCTTCGAAGCCACGTTCTGGCAACGCGGGCGAGTGCGTGGGAGGTTCGGGTACCTTTGGCTTGGGTTTCGCAGCAAGGTCTGACGACCGGTCCAGGACCGGCTCGGAACGGCAAGTGGGTCGAGCATGGAGAGTGGCAAGTTTGTCGAGCACACTTGAAGGTGCTGGTTTCGCGTGCTGAATGATAGAGGGATGTCTGCCAACCGAGCGCGCGTCGTGGACCCGCGGACGCTCTGAGGTGGACGAATTGGCCACAGCATGTGGTTTACGTCCCTGACCGGCAGTCTGTTCAACCCGTCTCTTCTTCTCTGTTATCGCAGATCCAGTAAGTTCCGCGTTCACGAGGAGCCGTCACTTACTCGGAGAGGGTGTCGCAGGAGCTAGGAGGGTCGCGTCGGGCTTCTTTCGCTTTGGCGAGTGGAGACGTGGGTCGTGGTCCGGGATATCGGTGAGCTGGGCTTGCAAGAGCTTGATTTGGTTTCGCAGCTCGACTTGTTTCTGTCGTTCCGCATTTAATCTGTGGCTGGATGACTCCATGGCCTCGTGTTGGACGCGTTCGAGTCCCGCGCGGAGGACGCGTAAATGATAAATTACATAATTGGCAGGTACATATCCTTTTGCTTTGGCACGGCCTGACACCGCCACCCGCGAACTAAGCAGAATCCGGGCTCTATTGGCGACCACCCACACCGAGTCACAACGTTCCACCGGGTCCAGAAATTTATTGTTCCTGTCCAGACGAGGAAGTATTATAGTCTATTCGAACCCAGCAGATGATAGCCGACACAATGTGGCTAGAGGCACAGGCTGTCGGTGTCGGTGGGGTCCACTGACAGAGGATGTCCTTTCTCGGAATGTACCGCAGCTTTTGTGTAACTCTTCGCGCCTCCTGTCCTACGCTTTACCACGATTAGTTCATATAAACCCTCCTCCGTTTCTTTCTCGTTTCCCATTTCTTCCCAGGAGCCTAACAGCTAATAACGTGCACCCCGTTCGCTATCGCACCCGATTACTATTTCTCCCTTGTTCCCAAGGAGATCTGTTTCTCAGGATGAACGAGGAAGCACATTTATCTCCCCTCACGTCTATGCAGAAATTTGCGATCGATATTGCTTACCGTCTATCATCACTACGGGATTTCTTGGAGGCGTCGGAAGACCTCTGTCGATACAACGAACAACTGACCGACGCTGACATCCAACGACATGGCAGGAAGGTAGGCATTTGTCGCACTGCCGCATGGCATCCTACATTTTCTGACCACTCGAGTTTACAGTTACTTGCAATTATGGAGGTATATTTATTTCGCCCGTTGCTCGGGGACTCTCGGTCTAAATGAACTTAATATTGTAGGTCGCACGATCCACACTCAACCTAGCGGGCGTAAAACTTCATCTATTTACCTCGTGCCCGCCCAAGTATCAGCCACATAAATCGGCTTATTTCAGAATGCTTGTTTTGATCGTTCGCCAGAACCAGGACCGCTTTCCCGCGGGACTTCAAGGTAGGATTGAATATCCACGGCTTTGGTCTATTTTTAAATCTCCCTTAGGACGAGTGAACAGATTACTCCTGCCACTGACTACTCGGCTGTTTATTTGGCACAACCGCGATCCTTACGCACAGCTTGGCATAGCCGACCTGATGCATAATCTCAACAATCGATCCCGGCCACAAGGAAAGCCACCGCTTGAAGACGCAAGCAATGCGGCTGATTCGCTGCGTGTGCCACCATGGCCCCTGAACAACATTGCAGCCTCTATGCCACGTATGGCTCATTTATATTTCTTGCGTCATATATGATCCTAATTCGGGTGTTTCAGCACCGGATGCTTTCCCCTCTAAAGTAACTGAAGACAAGCGGAGGAAGAGAGCCTTGCTAGATTCGGCCGGGCGCCGTTCCCGTGGCGTACACAAGCAATACCCTGCACGTTCAGCACAGCGACTCGTACGGAGGCAATGTTCACAGGTGGAACAAGAGCAGCAACGTTTAGTGCCTAAGCAATACCCTGCGCGGCAGGATCCAGACGCCCATCGTGCTGTACACAGACGAAATTCTGCACAGCCAGAGCCTGAGGTCGAGCCCATGTCGGTCGACGAGGACTCCGTTGCATCACGATTACCAACACACGCCTTCCGACTTTTCGGAATTTTCTGCACAGGAAATAATCGGCAGTCACAGCAACTCCGTAGATGAAGAACTCCTTTTTCATTTCATGTCTGGCAGTGTCTTATCTCGTATAATCTGCATGTATCTTTATACGATTTGTATTGTATTGTGTCAGGGTTTGCGCCTTGCGATCGATAGCAGCATTCTTCCATTAGTTTCTTCCATGTATGATCCAGAATGTAATTACCAATCCACAAAGAGACCATCGCCTTCACTTGGCGATCCATGATCTCCACCCGTTTCTGACATCATATTAAACCTACTCTGAGGATCCAAGTATCAGAATTCCTTGCTAGAGCTCCATGTCGATGCTTCCTCGTTATCAAGGGGCCTGAATAGGCCAGTTAGGGACATTTCTAGCTTGAACAGCTTGTTCTCGAGCAGGTACGGGTTTCCTGTTACGGAATTAAGAATGCATCAAGAGGACGTCCTCCCCAACGAAGGGGCGGCTGAAACAATCTGTGCGTCAGAATGCATGCTCTATGCACGCAGGAGTTCCCACCTTCTGGATCCAATTTTGGATATACCTTGCGTGCGGTCAATGTCATTCGAAAGATACGTCACCGGTAAAAATAAACAGGGGTACCCACTTGACCAGGGTTCTCGACGGTCGTCCAGGGGGAAATTCCGCCCCCTGTTTGACCCGGAAATTTGGCGTCCGTTGTGCGCCCGTGCATCCGAGCCGTAAGTTGAGGAGCGGGAGGAGAGTACCCCCCGCTCACCTTGGTCGAGCATGTTCACAAAATCGGCTTTTGAGCCGTATGGTAGAGTTGACGACTGGGGTGGCGATGTCTCAGAGATAGCTGCCAATGATCCATGGAGACTGGAGACACAGCGATGGCCCCTTTACTCCAAGTCACTTGGCGCCGCGGGAGAAGTCGGTTCTTGAAGTAGCCCCGAATGTACAGCACACCTCTCCAAAAAGGGTCGTAACAACCTTGATTACGTGATTCGCGACCCCTCCAGTCTGGAGGGGTTCTCGTTCTCAGCGTTTGATCAAGTCAGAGTGACTCTATACCGATCACCGACCTTGCGCTGAAATCACCATGTCTGACGAAGAAACGCTACAAAAACGACACGAAGAATCCGAATCAGAAGAGTCTGACGACGACGATGTCGAGGATGTCCCAAAGATCGACGTTGATCCATCGACCCTCACACCCTTGTCTCCCGAGGTCATATCGAAACAGGTCCGTTGCTCTATTTCCGTTTGAAGGAGATGGCTCGAGCTGTTTTGCATGCAAACCTAGGCAACGATCAACTTGGGTAGGCAGCTTAGACGCATAGTTTGAATCGCAACGTTAACCAGTGTTCCGCCGGCGCGTTCGTAGGCACGATCGGACATGTGGCACACGGAAAATCGACGGTCGTCAAAGCCATCTCTGGCGTCATGACAGTCCGATTCAAAAACGAACTCGTGCGGAACATCACCATCAAGCTCGGCTATGCCAACGCCAAGGTTCGTTTGCCTTTTTTTTCTTGGCCTGCCGTGCCTTGCTTACCGGCGCAATTTTGGCACTCTTAGATCTACAAATGCGAGAACGAGGCATGCCCGCGGCCAGGCTGCTACAGGTCATATCGTTCCGACAAGGAGGACAACCCGCCTTGCGAACGGCCTGGTTGTGGCCATCGCATGAAGCTCATCCGACACGTCTCCTTTGTCGACTGTCCGGGACACGACATTCTCATGGCTACCATGCTGAACGGTGCTGCGGTCATGGACGCCGCACTGCTACTTATCGCTGGCAACGAAACCTGTCCTCAGCCGCAAACATCAGAACACTTGGCCGCGGTCGAAATCATGAAACTAGAAAACATCATCATTCTCCAAAACAAGGTCGACTTGATCAAGGAGGCGCAGGCGTTGGAACATCAAAAGAGCATCGCTGCGTTCGTCAAAGGCAAGTCGACGTGTTCGTTTTTCTTGGGTGATTGATGGATCGCGCTCGGCAGGTACTGTCGCCGAGTCATCGCCCATCGTACCTATATCCGCCCAATTGAAGTACAACATCGACGCCGTCAACGAGTACATCGTCAAACGCATCCCTATCCCCGTTCGAGATTTCACCTCTGACCCTCGCCTCATCGTCATCCGTTCCTTCGACGTCAACAAGCCCGGTTCCGAGGTCGACGAATTGAAAGGAGGCGTCGCTGGTGGCTCCATCCTCACCGGCGTCCTCCATCTCGGTCAAGAGGTAGAGATTAGACCAGGCATCGTGACCAAAGACAACGCAGGAAGGAACAGATGCAAACCGATCTTTAGCAAGATCGTCTCGTTACACGCCGAGAGCAATCACCTCTCGTTTGCCGTGCCCGGCGGGCTGATCGGTGTCGGAACCAAGATCGATCCGACGCTCTGTCGTGCGGATCGGCTGGTGGGACAGGTGTTGGGCGCGGTCGGGAAGCTTCCGAAAGTGTACACCGGTAAGACCTGGTTTTACGTCCACGCCACGTCCACGCTTACGAACCCCCCTCGCTAGAACTCGAGATCAGTCTCTTCTTGCTCCGCAGACTTCTCGGCGTCCGGACGGAAGACAAGAAGCAAACCAAGGTGTCCAAGCTGACCAAGAACGAGCTCTTGCTCATCAACATCGGCTCCACCTCTACGGGCGGACGCGTCCTGAGCGTCAAAGGTGACCTTGCCAAGATTCAACTGACGTCGCCAGCGTGTACCGAGGTCGGCGAGAAGGTGGCGCTCTCACGGCGGATCGAGAAGCATTGGCGGCTCGTTGGTGCGTCGACGTTCTCGCGCTTACGTGTAACATTTACTGATGCACTCGTCCGACAGGCTGGGGAAGCGTGCAACGGGGCACGGTGTTGGAGCTCGATTGATGCGCTATCCCTCGTCTTTGTTGTAGAGCAGCCGCGATCTGTAGATCACGCATCCATGTCGTATCCATCTGGAGTCCTCTGTCTGCTTGGCCCCGAGCCCCGGTGGACGGTCAGATGTAGAATTATTGCAACGATGCCTATAAACGTTTGCTTATCCAGGTCCGCATGTAAGCCCCATCGCCCTCGCCGGGGACGTTTCGCGTTCTCGACTACATGTTTCAAAGAGACTAATTGTGCTTTCACGGAACGAACGTGCTACGCGTTACGGGCAGCACGAGCGACTACAGCGTAGCGCCGAGTGACCGACGACGTCACAGGTAGATTTGCGGGTCGATGAGGTCGAGCTCGCGAACGTCCACGCCCTCGAACGACCGGTTTTTCACGCGCCGACTCTCCAGCTCTCGCTTGGTAAGGTAGAGATGAAGGAGGTGCACGCAATCCTTGGCCTAGAAAGAACGCGTCCGTCAGCGCCGCACCCCAACCCCATCCAAAACGAACGCACGACGGTGAACAACCCGAGCCCCAACGAATTCCGCCACCTGTCGCTCCGCGTCAGCCCCGTCCGCAAAAAAAAAGACGAAAACGACGCACCAGACGGGATCGCACTCGGCCCAGGCGTACGTCCCGCGCCAGGCCACGCTCAGCCCCAACACGCCCGCCACCCCGAGCTTCTTCAACAACCCCATCTCGCCGAGCCTCTTGCCCCCAAACACCGCGCGCGGCCCCAGCATCCCACCGAGACCCGCCCCGAGCGGCACGCCCGTCCCGCTCGTCAGCCCCAACGGCCCGATACGTCCTGCCGCCCGCAACGGCGGCCGCACGGCGAGGAACCGGCGCAACAGTGCCGAGCGTTTGGACAGCCAGAACAGCAAAGACCCCATCAGCGACGATATCCGCGGGATGATCAACGCGCCGCCGATCAGCCGTCCCAAGGACGTCCCCGAGACGCGTATCGTGTTCTCCGCCGCCGCCGCGGCGTCTCCCCCGTCGTCGTCCTCGGCGCCCGCGTGGTTGTTGGCCTGGCCTTGTCGTATGCCGCGCCCGGCGCGTCCGGCGGGGAGCGCGCCGGGTAGAGCGGGGCCTTCTTCTTCTTCTTCTTCCAGTTGCGCGTTGACCTGGATCCTGAGGAAGGGCTCGTCGTCGGCCATGGCGCCCATCAGACCCCGTGGTGCGTCTCGCGCCCCTTGCTGGCCCGGACCGCGCTCGCCGACAGCGGTGCCGTTCCCGGCCTTGACGTCGAGCACCCACTTTGAGAATTGTAAAAACGTCCGCTTGTAACCTTCTCGAACGATCGGGAATATGAACAGGCCGAGGACGAACGGAGGTGGTGGCCAATGCGGGAGTAGGGGGAACAAGTCTTTTCCGGACGGTCCGGTGGCCGAGGGACCGTCCGTACTTGGCGTGGTTCCAATTCTATTTAAAGGATCCCCCGAGACGGGCGCACTCGTGGGCCATGCGAGCAATAGCGGGATTAGTGGGGTGACGTTGGATCTGAAGGGGAGTCTGGAGAAAATGAGGGCGAGAGGGATCAGAGGGAGGTTGATGAAGCTGTGCCAGGGCCAGTTGGAGGGATCGTCTGTGAGAAGGATATCGAACATTCTGATCATGGTCGCTCAACGCGGCGAGCAGAGACGAACGGTAGCACTCACTCGTTTCCAAGAAATTCGCGGACGGCATATGCCCCGTACGCGGTGCTTAGTATGTACAGTCCTGGGAGCGACGTCGGTGAGAGTATGAGGTCGGATGGGGCCACGCACCAGTGCCAAGACTGACGACGACGACGGTCAAGCTCCCCACGCTGACCACCCTCCCGACCGTGGACAACCCCTTGTTTCCTATGTTCAACCAGCGGAGTAACCACGGATTCGAGCTCGTCAGTTCGTAAGCGGTGCCGCACTGGGGACATTTGAGGGCGTTGGAGGCGCGAGAGCGGGTGGATTGGGAGGACTGGATCCAGCGGAGGAGACAAGACTCGTGTGCGATAAGGGTGCAGGTGCACGGGTGCGTCCATGCGCGGGGAGGCGTCCCTGGTGCTGTCGCTGTGGGTGAGTCGACGTGGCATCCAACTTGATGCAAACGCACCATCGTGCCGTTCTTCCTCTCGACAAATGTAACAAAGCTTGACCTAGCAGTCGCGTTGGTCAACGTCGGCCGTCGGATTCGCAGATCCGCATACCTTGAGGTCGTCAATGGTTGGCACTCGTCGGACGGGCTGCATGATGGAGGTCGCCTGACAAGCGGCTCTCAACCAATCAGACGTATTGCTGTGCAATTACTAACCAACTCGTGGCATTCAAGGTATGTAGTACGCGACACAAACTCGTGTGTATAAAAGTAGTGAAACTCAGGCAAGAATACGGATCTCTTGGAAGAAACGAGACTGAATACGAACCAGCGGGGTGCATGTCAAGATTCAATGATCGTAAGGCGGAGTCTGAGCAGGTGCCCTCTCCTTCTCTCGGTCATCGGGATCTTTCTTCGCATCCTCCATGGGAGGGGTCCTCGCACGGTCTCTTTCGTCGGTCCGCCTCCTGTCGGCGGGCGACGGGCTCCGCCTGCGCTCGGGAGACCTGCTTCGTCTCCTTCGCTCCCTGGTGTCCCTGGCGTCACGGTCCCTGTCTGGCAGTTCCCTTTCCCTGTCGACACCATTGCGGTATTCGCGATCGTCTCGGGTGTCGGGACGACGACGAGGGCTACGAGAACGGTCGCGAGAACGGTGGGGTGGTGGTGAACGCCTGTCGTAACGCCAGACAGAAGAGGGTGGATTTTTGGCCCACTGGGATAGAGTGAGCTAGCAGCAAGGGGGACGTTCGAGAGCACTGACCTGAATACCCAGGCGCGAGCCTTCAAAGTATCTTCCATGCCTTGGTGATGCCGTTGGGTGAGCGTGCATAGTTGGACTCGGGACGCGACTCACATGTCGTAGTAGGCGTCCTCGGCGTCGCGCTGGCTTCGGAACTCGACGAATGCATAGCTACGAGACGCGGGGTTGAGCGATCGTTCGAATAGTTTGTAAGAGCCGAAAGAGCGACAAATCGGGACGAAATGAAATTGAATCCGTAGCCGAAGACACGTTTTCTTCGCATAACTCGCAACGGTGAGGCAGCGAACGACGACGAACCCGCGAGATGGAGGATCGGTATCGACGACGACACATTCTCAAGGTCAGGACTCGCTCGCGTTCGTATCGTATCGTGACGATGGAGGCGCTGCGTGGCCCTCGTCCGTGGGTGCACGCGTCGACTGGATAGGGCAAGGGGTTGAAGCAACCTGCGGGAACACTTACGGGTTGGAACTGGCGTGAGGGTTGCGAGGTGCTGGCACGTCGCATCGTACCAGAGGGCCGTAGCTGTCGGAGGAAGACGGTTGCATAAAATTTTTCGAAAAAAGGTGACCAGGTTGGACATACCGCTCGAACTCGTATGCGAGGTCGCGTGCGCGCGTCGAAGGGTGGAAACCGCTCACGAAAAGGATGCGCGGCATTTCTAGGGGTTTTTTGGGTGGTTTTCTTCGCCTTGCGGTGGGCGGGGAGGAAGTGGTGCAGAGCAAAGAGGCCAGCTGCGAACCGGCGGAGCGTGAATGCCGCGTTTGATTGGTCGTGTTGTTGTTGTGGCGCTAAACGCGACCTCGCTGTCCGCGACGACGAGCTCGCGATGCACAGCCTCTCCCGACTCGAGCAGCGCACCCTCGGGTTCTCCAGGATCGCGCGCAGGGTCACCCGCGAGCCGACCTGGGATCTCGTCCCCCTCCTCCGCCGCGCTGGCCAGCACGACCCCGCCCTCCTCTGGCGCTGCGGGATCTCGCCCGACGCGTGGACCCGGTGGTCTCCGGTCGTGCACGCGCCGACGTTCGAGCGCGCGGTCGGCCTCCTGCGCGAATCCGAGCGACCCCCGCCATCCTGGGTTGTCCTCGCGCTCGTCTCGCACAAGGTCGGATCCCCCGCCGACGCCGAGTCCGCCGTGTACGACGTCGCCCTCCCGTCCGCCGAGTCCCACGCCTTCCCGCTCGCCGTTCTCACGACCCACTCCCTCGCCTGCTTCTCGCTCGTGTCCCTCCTCCGCCCGCTGACCGCCCACCTCCTCGACCTTCCTCCGCCCACCCACCCGTCCTTTCACTTCAACATGCTCCTCCAGGCCATCTCGCTCTTTGACAGATCGCGCATGGCCACCCACGTAGCCGTTGACGTTCTCGAGGAGATGCAAAGCAGAGGTTTGACCCTCTGGCCAAACACCGAACGCGTGCTAATCAGGGATAATTTCCGCTCGCCGCAGCTGTTGGACTACTTCCGTCGTCGTGGTTCCTCTCTTTCCGGACGCTCAGAGAAACTGGAAAGGTCGGAGGCGTGGCTCAGAGCGTATGCGTCGCTGGGCAGGGTGGAATCGAGCGCATCTTGCGTGCATACCATCAGGAAGCAGTGTCTGGAACACGGCCTCTCTCCGCCATATACCACCGACAGCGACGGCGGCGAAGAAGACATTCCAGGGACAGCCCACAAGGCCAACACCCACTACCTCCGTTCGATGCGAGACGACCGTCGGTCTGCTTTCCGATACTTCCACCATCTGCTCAAGCTTGATCTCACTCAATCTGGCCAGCCTCCATCCCTCTCTGATGCTGTCAACAAGTCAAACATCGACATCTACGACTGGACCACAGCTCTCTACGCCGGCGCTCGCGACCGCACGCTCTCCGCCAGTTCCTTGCTCGAACTCTTCAGGGCCACAAAGCATGGAACGATGGCGTATAAACCGACTAGGGCTACCTATACCGTGGTTTTACAGGGTTTGCTCTGGAGGAACGCTTTGGACGACGCGCAAAAGCTGTGGGACGAGTTCGTGGGGGAAGTTGTCAGCGCACGGGGCAAGCCCGACGAAGAAGGCGAGATGAAGATTGACCGAAAGGCACTTTGTGTGGGCGTCGATGTCCTCGTTCGGAGCGGACGTGCCGACGAGGCCTTGTGTCTACTCGAGGAGGCCGTCAAGAGGGACATTGAAGAAGCGACAGCCTCGCCTGTCGTCCGTGACCCTTCTTCCGCGTCCAAACCCATCCGAGTCTCTCCTTACCTCAAAGTCCACCCTATCCACGTCCTTTTCGCCGCTCTCCTTCGCATTCGCCGTCCAGATGTGATCTTTTACATCTGGACCCACCTGACGTCGCTGTATTTCGTTCCCCCTACCAACTTGATGCTGCGTATATTGCTCAAGGCAGCGATGCAAGCTGCCAAGATGGACGGTGAGAGCTTGAAAGGAGCCATGAGTTGGTATGTCGCCGATAAGCGACTGTTCAAAAAGCAAAGCGGACCAATCGCGCCAACGATGACTCTTTACAAGCCCGCAGACCATGACTACGAGCTTGGGAAGGAAATACTTCCTTCAGATCAGGACTCCCAAATCGCAGAAAAGACCAACGTGGGGGCCGCGACTGATGGTCTCTCCCTCTCCCGCGAGACCATCGTCGGTCACCTCCACTCCCTTCTCCAGACACCCACTCCTCCGTCCGTCGTAGGCATCTGGGCGAATCGCCGTTCGACAGAGGTGGCAAGATCCATATTCAGAGGGATGATCTTGGGCAACTGGCCAGCCTTACGAACCACGGGCGCCCACCCCGGAGGCGGCGTGACGACCGCGCGAGCCAAGGGCGGCGACAGCGTCTTCCAAGAACTAGCCAGAGTCTTCGCAGCGCGCCCCCTCAGCTTCCTACCGCCCCATCCGACGCACCCGTGGACGGCGCGCCCGACGACGGTCCCACCTAGCCCAGGGGACGAACGGCTCGGTCCGCCCCTCCCGACCGTGATGCCCTCGGAGAGCACGTTCGCGGCGTACGTCTCCCTCCTGGGCCTATCTTCGCGCGCAGACGAGATTCCGGAAGCGTTGGCGTGGATGCGCGCGTTGGGCGTGTTTCCGAAAACGGAGACGCTCGCGATCGCGCTGGTGTTTTGGATGGAGGTCGGATTGCGAGGGCCGGTGTTCGAGGACGGTTGGACGTCGACGGCACGCGCGGACGCACCGCCGAGGACCGAGTATGGTGCGTTGCGCGCATGGATTCGCGAGTGGGTCGGGGAGAAGAGGGCGCCGAAAGAGGAGGACATTTATGCGGGTATCAAGCGGGTCAGGGAGATGAGGGACGGTTCGGCTGGTGGACGTGCCGTCTTCAAGACGGAGGGACGATCTTGAGACCAGCGCCGACCAGTGACAGTGCGTGTAGAGTCGCCGTGTAGATGATACGCCAAGCCGATCAATCGAAATTTACTTCCGCGGATTCAAAACGGGACATGTCTGCTAAGCGCCGAGGAACTTTTTCCCGCGTGTTCGGGTATCTCCACTATCCACGATCATCTTTGTTGGCAACAGCTCATCTTTTAGGTCTTGGGTCCTGATCCGCGCCAGATCATACGACCGCGAAGGACCCGCTGTGTCCTTGGACTGTTCCATCTTCACTACGGACTCCAACGGCGCTGCAGCCTCTATACCCGTTAGACCCGGATACTAGTTCGCGCGTAAGCTTTGAGGCTCGTACTCGACACGGGCTGAAATGCACTATCGACAGACTTCCACCACCCGCACACCCCATCCTACCATAACCTCTCGATGGACGTCCTCCCCTACATCAACCGCACCGAACCCGATTCCCCCACTCGGATGCCCACCGCACCCTCCATCCCCGCCTTCGAAGACCCCGACGACGACGACCCGCACGCCCGCCTCCAACGCCTCGGACGCGCCGTCTACAAGTCCGTCTGGGACGAGTTCTACGACTGGGAACCCACCCACTGCCGCGACATGCTCGCGACGGCCAACCAATCCCCGCATCTCGCTCCCCGGCGCGATGTCGTGCGCGCCGCCAAGGACGCCGTGGCGCGGCTCCTCGCGGGCGACGACCGCGACGCGCGGTGGCGGGAGAGGGTGGGCGCTGTCAAGACGGCGCTGGACGGGACGGACCGCGTCGTCGTCACCGTCACTGGCGTCGCGCCGGGCGGCCCGGGACATCATCGTCGCGTGCCCGCACGCAAGACGGAGGTACCGATGCGCGTCGTCACCGTCGACGCGTTTCCGCCTTATCCCGAGTACGAGTCGTGTCCTCCGATATCGAGAAGTGCCGTCATGGATGACCACGAGGATACGTTGCCGTTTTTGCCTTATGCGGACGACGACAAATTTTCGTCTAAAGAATACCAGGGAATGTTCGAATCTTTGGAATGGGAGACGCCGTTCGATCCTGACCGTTAGTTGGTTTCTTCATTGTTCATGACCATGAATGATGGCGCCTTGGGGTGGTAGTGGAGATGATACAGATAGAGACCATCAGAAGACTGAATGCTGTTCACAGCATCGATTTGAAAGACGTTGACCGTATGAAAATGTTCAAGGAAATCCGCGTCGGGAACAAGAGAGGGTTGTACTGGGATCAATCCCAGAGGTTATCTTCTTTCCTTGTGTATAAATTTTATTTGCCTCACAACAGATGCTCTCGACAGGGATGTGCTTCATTGGCCAGGATCTTCAGGTTCCGGGAATCAGGTCGTCCAAGAGGCACAATCATCTTATCCACCTCACCCGAATGATCTTGGGCGAAGGCTGGCATCTATTCTAAGGTCTTTCTGTCCAAGTATCAACTGTCTATACTCACTTTGTCATACCCACGGTATGTTGACACCCACTCATTCTGCCATTCATGTTATTCACTGCTGCAAAGATTTGATGCATGCCAATACTGAATTTCCATCTGTGAGACCAAAAGTGACTGGCAAGGACATGATATTATCTGAAGGGGTTCCATGTGGTTCAGATTGCTTTAGGCACATCCAGGACTTTGAGGAGTTTGTGGTGAGCATTGTGGTACAAAATTTGACACTTCAAGCTGTTCCTTCAACTTGGATGCAGGAAACCTTTTCCCCCTCTCTGAGCAGGTCCCATGGAGGCTCCCTGGATGCACTAGAAACTGTTCTTAGCATTGCACCAGACTTATTTCCATGCCAGTTGGCAGTCATCTGCCTTAGACCATGCAAACAGGTGAATGCTTGACAAAATATTAGAGTCACTGGATACCAGTAAATCAATGATCTTAGGTCTTTGCACAAAGACTAGAAGTGTTTCCAGATCATACCATCCCTCCTACAATTAGTGATCCACTTGCAGATACTGACATTGGCAGAGGCATACATCCCCAAGGAAAGAAAAGGCCAAAATTTAGTAATTTTATATTCACTTATCCATCTCCAAGTCCTATCTAATTATGAGTATAGAAGATAGCAAGACACACACCAGCTGTGAACTGTGAGTGCTTACTATTCTATTTCCCACTCCACAAACTAAATACTTCAGACTGCCTGCTTGTGCCCATCCTGGGCCATGCACACACAATAACTGTAAATGCTATGCTGAGAAACAACATTGTACACCAATGTGTAGATGTGGATTGAAATGTGAGAGTTCATTGAGTTGTCTGAGTCTTGGGCGGGATATTCAATATATTTACTCACCTAGGTGAAAGGCAGTGGGCAGGTTGCAATTGTGCCATTGGAAAGTGCTCATCTGCAAAGTGTGACTGTCTACAATATGGAAGGGAATGTATTCCAGGTATATGTGTCAGTTGTGATGCTGGGTAAGTGGGAAAACATTGTCATGTGGTACTTGGAAAATTGATTGATATGGAATTTGTAGAGGTGAGATACAACAATCATCATCATGGTGGATCTGAATCACATTTCTTCTCTAGGTGCCACTGGCAAACCATGTAAAAATACCAGGATGCAAAGTTTGGCTGGCAAGGTAAGAAGTATTTGCATCTACTTCATGTCCTCATCTTTTTTTGATTAGCCACTTGAGATCAAATGTGGATTATATGGCTTGGGTGCCTTTGCATGTCAAACCATGGGTCCAGGCACATTCATTGGCAGTCAGTATTATTGCTACTATATGTTGCAAGCCAGTAATAAAATCTTCATAGGCTATGCTGGCCATATATTGACTGAGGGGCAGGCCACTCATATGCAGTTTGTTCTTACCTTGATTTATTTGATTTTCTTAATATTGTTATAGACATCTTAGTGCACACACTTCACGCAACTATCTATTTGAAGTGTCACCAGATAATGAAAATGATTATCTGGGGGTATTTGATGCAGCACATCTTGGTAATGCAACAAGATTTTTGAACCATCCTCCAGGTGATGGTGAGGGTAATGTAGCTGCAACACGTATGTCTTATGTCAACACCTGTGTATTGACTAACATGCACATGAGTAGCCATGTTAGTCATAGGGGAACATCAGCTTGGGTTCTTCACTAGTGAGTGCTATCAGGTTGTTGAAAATGAATTTGTAAAAAATTTTCCAGGTAAGAGGGTCAAAGCAGGAGAGGAACTCTTTGTACACTATGGTGATAACTATTGGAAACCCAAGGAAGTGCTAGAGTAGTCTTGGCTATCAGTCTTGCTGTGTATCACTGCATGAATGTAGCTGTGACATAGCAGCAGGGTCCTGATAGAATATTAGCATGGAAAATAAATATATAGATGGTATTCATTAAATGGGTACTACAGCTACTTCTGGTCGGCCATGGAATGGATGCCTCCAGCCACATCTCCATTTATTTGAATCATATACTCTTCCCACTGCAGTGCTTGCCAGTCCACCAATGTGATCCATGGCGAGACGCGACGAGACTACCAAGGTCGGCTGCCTGCGCGCCAACCAGGGACCAGCAGCAGCATCTTTAGAGGACGGTGCAGTGGGGCACAACGGATCAATTCCCAAAAGGCAGTCTTGGATGATTATATCAGCTGGACGACGCGCCATAAACGCAGGAAACGGGGAATCGACGAGGGCATGAAGACGAAGCGTATTCGCGAGGATCGGGAGGAGCGCATGGTGGAGTATCAAACCGCTGTTGGGTCGTGAGATCTCGGGCGGGAAAAAAAAGTCGAGCGAGGCACGCACCTACCACCGGTCCCGACGAACCCGCCCCACGCTTTTGTGGTTTCGGGAGAAGGGAGGGCGTGTCTGCGCTCGAGCTCTTGCATGACGCGTAGGACGCCCAGCCATCCCCAATCGCCGCATATGGGGAAGTCGTCCTCGACGAGCATGATCCATTCAGGGCGCGTGGTGCTCCTTTCGACGATCCATCGAAATGCTTCCGCGAGGTGGAGATACTGGCCATGGCGCATGTCTGAATGTGTATCTTGGTCCGCGTAGAACGTAACAGGTACGTCTCTAAAATGTAGTCGGGCATCGGTGAAGGACAGATGCGTGGAGGGATTCGCGTGCGTGAAGACGGAAAGCGCGGTGGAAGGGGATGTGTATGGCAAATACGAAGCAATTGTCTGCGAGAGAATAGAGGGTTGGTCGGGAGAGAAAGGGGTATCGTTAGGTCTAGGGTACGAGAGGACGAGGATTTCAAGGGAAGGTGAACCATTTTTGGATGCGAGTGGTGTCTGGAGGGTACGCGGGCTCGTCAGAAACGCAGGTAGAATACTGGAGAGCAAGATAAAACCAAGAAGTAGCAATGCTGTCTGAAAATCTACACGCAGGCGTTTCTCGATGGGGCCTTGGTACGAATCTGACCTAAAGTGGTAGATGGCAGGTGCGTGTACATTAGACGTGG
>JBBPTU010000122.1:0-41494 GCA_038094295.1 Tylopilus aff. beelii
ACGTTACAGTACACTTACATATGTGCGAGTATTGAGAAATAGCGAAGAAAGAAGTAGAGCCATTTAAAAAGGCTTCTATTCCGCATACTGCAAGGGTGAAGCTATCAGCAAGCTCAGCCAGGATGATAACCAAACTTGTCACGCACATCCAAACGTATCGAACTTCGTCATCCAATGTCAAAAAACTGTGCCAGACCAGGAGAGTTAAGGACGCGACTAAGATTCAGATGAGCGCCGAGTGGATGATACAAGTCGGAACATACGGCTATGGTAACATACGTTGCGAACAGCAGCAATAACAGTGGGAGGTAATACGTGGTTGGCGTGACCTGATGACATCCCTAGTAGTATGTGATCGTGACGAGCTGGGAGAAACTGCGCGAGCCTCAGCATGGAAGCATGCTGGCGCTATATTGTGCTGCAGCGCCAGGACCTGGCCCTGAACACTACTAGTAAGTATTTGCGGTGGCCCTAGTCTTGAGCGCATCACTCCCACGTTGGCCGACTCAATAGCGTCACAAGAGTTTATGCATGCCATCCGTCACGGGCCCCGTTCACGTCTCGAATATAATCCTGCATGTCAATTGGTGGAATTAAATTACTTTGCATGGACCACCTACATATATTTGAGACCTCCCACCAGGGTTCGAACTCGTTGGGAACATCATTTTGAGCCTAAATGAGACGCTAGACCCAGCCTGAATAAGATCTCTTTTTTTCCGTCCACAACTGGACTAGTTTCCATTGAATGATTTCGCGTAAGAGGCAGTGTTGATGTGATGAGTTTGCGCCATGTGGTCTACTCGAGAGTTCGCGATCGAAAGTTTCCACCAGTCTGGCCCGCCCAATTTGTGTTTGTTTATCTTTATTCACAAGGTTACGTTGGCACGCACCAAATCCAAGCCTTCTGATTCGAGTGTATGCACCCCCTCTCTCCATACATATTTACACTCGGCCGATAGTTCTGAGTACGTCTACTCGTACTCCAATTGTTCTAAAATGTGAGCGTACACACGTTCAAACCATGTTATTCGGTTTCGAGTGGGCGTGTTTGAAACCGATCCTGCTTATGCGTTCACGTTTGTTTCCAGTGCTATTCTCAACCCATCTACATGTGCACATGGATAATGACAGGAGTTTGGGATGAGCCAGTGGGTACGTGGGTTGTAGCTAATGTGGTAAAGGTACGAATTATGGCCTCAAGTTAAGCGTCAAGCTAGACTGCATGCACATCGACAGAGTGCCACAAGCTCGAGGCCAGGCGTCTTAGAGGATCAGTGAGCTATTTTGCATGTTATTTCTATATCTTTCATTCTTATCGTTATCGTTATGATGGTCGAGCGACCTCGATCTCTATGCTCGGTTTGCAGACTTGGCCTGCAGCCTAGGTATCTTAAATCTTTAGCCTCCTGAGATGGTTGGAGCGTACTATCAACTTACTTCCCCCACTCACTTGTCGGGTCTTGCTGGCCGGAAACAAGTTCACATCAGACCATGATACACCACACCCTCCATTCCTCCAGACATCTGATGCAGCGTGATCGATTATGTCGTCAATAGGGATAATCAAACCCTGTGTTTACTTCTTCCTTCGCTTTTCTTGGACCTTCAATGCGTGGTCATTGACCCGGAAGGGCCTGTGACTCATCATTGTAATGTACTATACATGACGGGATATGTTGGGGCCCACCGTAGTATACACTTCGCAACGACAACAAGAATATCAGTGGGTCCCAGGGGGGCACACATGTCGATGTGGGTCGAGAGAAGAACTGACAATGGATCAGAGCCACATCTAGTGATCGTAACAAATAGATACAAATGTTCTCCCATTGTTTGCTTCACGATTTAGTAGCACTGATTCTCGTTCTCTTCTACTATGCCACCATCCGACCGCTTCGAGGGCACAGATATGCCACCCAGCCCACGTAAGTCTACAGAATCTAGCTTGATACAAGGTACTTTGGACGTTGATACTGGTGCCTCCTACAGCAAGGCTGAGGAGCACCGGCTTACCCGAAGATACAGGCGGTCAGGCAGTCGAACCAGAACCATTTCTTAGCGGACATCCAATCTTGCCGGAAGATATGGGTGTGTTAACCTTGGTCGGATAACCAACTCGATAACTAAGCTTCTACCTTCAGACTTCGCCGATCTGACCCAAGCACAGCTCTATGAAATGAACCAAGTAGCTATACTCGTTTACTTATGTAAATAAACTTCACTCATGACTTCTTTTCGCAGAGGCTTCTCGAAGAAAGCATGGAGTCGGAGCGTCCTTTGATCTCTCGACCCGGGAAAATTTCTGATCTGCAAAAGGAATACTCCAATGCCCCCAATTTTCTGGCTCAGATAGCCACGTTGACCAGACAAGGGTACAGTGTCATAATTCGTGCCAAAGGTGGATGTTACATGATGTGTGACACATTCAAATGTTCACTGTAGACTTCTTTAGGCGACGGTGATTGTTTTTACCGAGGTAGCTCTGGTCTATCTGTCGTGATCGCACTTTTGATGCATTTCAGTTCTTTAGCGTTGGCATTTGCCTACCTGGATCGCCTCATGGGCTCCCCGGGACACAACAAAGAGGATCAATTGTCTGTGACCATGAATATGCTCGCGAGAGCTGACTTCGACGACGGTGTCTACGGACAACCTTATGAGATTCTTCATTCCTTAATTCAAGTCGATGGTATAAGTTATAGGGATGCAAAGGAAAGACTTTGGCAGAGCTTTATGGACCCAATGAGTACGTTCACTGTGGACGTGTAATATCTGCTTCTCTTACTTCTTCTCAGCATCAAACTACATCGTGATGTATATGCGTCTCCTGACTTCTGCTCAGATGCGCCTTGACTCGCAAATCGCCGCCTTTCTTATCGACCCCGAGTCGCAAATGCAGATCCCCGTTGATAATTTTTGTAGGCGATTCGTGGAGCCCCTTGGAAAAGAGGCAGGTGGGTGTACATACGCGCTTCTTGGTAATGGACTACCGCATATCGAGAAAAAGATCACGTTCAAGTAGCCGCCCTCGCTCAGGCTTTGAATGTTTATGTCAAGGTTGCATACTTGGATGGGCATGCTGCTGATGGCACGGTCAACTTTCACGAGTTCGCGGAGGGCATGGGTGGTCCTGAACCACTTGTTCTATTGTATCGGTGAGTGATTATTGTGTCGGTTCCTATTGTCATTGTTGACAGTACTTTACCCAGACCTGGTCATTATGATATCTTGCAGAAGAGTGCTTAGAAGATAACTAGGGTTCAACGGTGGATTGACGACGTAGTCTATGTCATGTAGGGATACCTAGAGTGTAAGAGTTGCAATGATTTTGCACCACTAGTACTTGTTGGGTGGCAGAAATGACTCGTGGCTGTGCATCATGCATTCCGTGTTTGACATGGACGTTTCAACTTGAAGTTACTATTGCCCGCTGCATACTAGTCGCACTCCGGGGGTTCGAAATTATCCACCCTTTTAAATTATATTCTCAATACCCTGACTCCATTGCTGTGTGCTTCATTGCCGTATTCCTTACTCACCTCGTCGAACTTCTTCCTTGGACATCCGAGTCACCTCACTCATTACCCGGATACCAGTGACTTGGCTAAACTTCGCATCTGGGACTGTTATTTGATCGACGGGTATTTCTCCATCTAAACGCAGGTCAAATTCTGGTAAAAACGTCAAGCCCGCGTAGGCTCGGGGGCTCAACTCTCCGCCTGAATAATCTCACCCTCGGGTGAACTTAGATCAATCCGACTCATCCGCATGGATTGCACTCTCGCCGACAATCTCTCGTCGCCCATATGCAGCCACACGACGGATAGCCTATCTTCAAAGACCGCCTGTTATTCTATTCTCCCGGGTCCTAGCAGGCCAAACCGAGACACGGACCTGGTATGTCCTTTCTGGAGTAAATAGCCAGCGACGCTTTCCCAGGAACGATCTCCCCTTCTCGGTTCCATTACTCTTCCGTTCACATGGGACGAGACCTTTCCCACCGTTTCCGCCCGACTGGTAATTGAATCCGCAGGCGTAAGGCTGGAAAGAGACTAGGCTACGGAGCCGGTCCAGGGGATCCCCCAGTTGGGATTCCCCGCCTCGTCTCCATTGTGTCATGTGCATCATGAGTCAGTGAAGCAGATCTGAGCCTCAAACGTTATAACATAACTATCCGACAGTACGGTCGATCAGATTCATTGAATTCGCCGATCAGCTGGTGCATCAGATCGATAGGGAATCCGGCGGCAATGCCAGTTCTGTTGGCTCAAATTGTTATTTTCTCACTCCTCTTCAGGGGCTTTGTTACCAGTTCACCGTAATCGAATTTCAGCTTGTCGTGAATCCCGTCGCCGTTCTATCCACACTCCAAGAAAGGGAGGAAATTGCGCGAGATTCCTTCCCACTGATGCTTCGAGCGCGGAGATGACGTTCTAATGCTTACGACGTGGGGAAACGGCAATAACTGTCTTTTGCTGGGACATGCAAATAGTAAAACCTCCATGGTACAACATCGATGTTTCCAATAGAACAACGGAATTGCATACACTTGAACGACGTTGGACGGACGAACTACAAGCTTTGCAACAAACAGGGTGCATCATACCTAGCCCAGAGCGTGACACCGGGCGTGTTCATCGAGTCTACCCAGTATTTCTTCTTGTTCTTCAACAGATTTCCTCGCGCTGAGACACGATCAACGATGTGCCAGATTATCAACGTGATGGAACCAAGAACTTACAAAGACTGGGCAAATATGGGCACGTGCGACGGGTCCTTGATGTATCCCAGTTCGATCAAGGCCCTTTGGCGAGACGCGAGTCTGGGGGGACATAGATATGCCATGAAAAGCGCGTCGAATGCATGAAATTATCAACTCACTGCTCCATCGGCGTGGGTGGTGGCTTGTGATGTTTGCGCTTTGGAGGCCACGCTATTTCCGGCGTCTTGGGCCGTTTAGTCTTTTTGCCCCCCTCTGTCTCCTTGGATTTTCTCGCGGCGGCTTTGCGTCGCTTATGCTCCTGGAGTGAGTTGAGCATTTAGAACGGACTTTGCTAGTGTCTACTACCTTGAGTGCGTTGCGAGAACGTTCCTCCTCGATCCGACTAGGAAGTAACACGTCATCGTTGCGATGGCTGTACTTCACCCCGACTGCACCCAATGCCTTTTGTATGTCGTTCTCTTCTGGAACCTCGGGAGGATCTGGTACGGACGCCGTGTTAATCTTACAAACTGATAGACAATTGTTACTTGCCATCATCAAAGAGCAAAGCTGTCAGTCCTCGTAAATCAGACTGTAAGAAATGTCAGTTTTAGGGTTTGACTAACAGAATGCTATACGTACATCTTCCTTTCCTCCCTTCGAGTCTGCTTCCTGTGCCCAGTCATCCTTGGTCCTTGATCGCCGCCGCGATTTCCCTCCAAGATGCGCCAGAGCCCAGTCAAGTTCGATGATAGATGCCTTTTCGATCTGGTGTTACTTTTCAGTCGAGCTGCCATCGCTGCAGTGTCCATCCCAAACGTACCGCAAGTTTGGTAGCGAGGGTATCTTCATGAAGTTTGAATATATTCTTCACACCGAAAAGCTCGCCCTGTCTATTGGTATCACCTTGTACCCCCGAGAAATACCTGAAGACAACATTTAGGTCATCGAACCGTCTTCTATTTGAGCATGACCACTCGCCTCGTCTGGACACTAGCTTGATAGCCAATGGCCATTTGCTGTTGTTTGTACAGCTGCCGAGCATAGATTAATTCTTCGATCGAACCTGCTCCTAACAACCGATAGACATAGACATCGCGGGTCTGACCGAAACGGTAGGCCCTATCCATGGCCTGTAGGTCATGGGCGGGATCTACATAAACTAAAGGTCAACGAGGGTTGGCACCATCAGAGTAAAAATACACTTACTCCAATTGGGGTCTATGCGGCATGATTCTCATCACACAAAGTAAACCAGTAATTGTGAGGCACTTACCAAAGATCACTACTTTGTTCGCACCAGTCAGATTTAGACCAGTCCCCCCAGCTTGGGTGGAAATAAGGAATATAAAGACATCTGGATCTTCATGAAATCTGTCGATCATCGGCATCCCTATAAATGCCACAGAGTAAGCTACCTCGGTATCAAAAAAGCGCTTATATCTTACTTTCAGGTCTACTCGTGGATCCGTCCAGCTTCAGAAAACCATAACCTATGGAGGGATGAGCACGACACTTCAGATGGCGACGAATAATCCAACCGCACCGCGATTCTTGAGATGAAATTCTAACATCTCAAGCAATTTGACTGACTTCGTGAAGATAAGAACCTTGTTTAATGGTTCCTTTCTCCAGTCTTTCAGCAGCGTCTCCAGGACCTGTGGACCAACTAAATGATTAGGTACACTTATCCGTATCCTTTATTACGCACAGCCCATTTCCCGCAAAACGACGGTTGCATCACCGCCGTCCCGAATTTTGGGACAGCCTCCCCTTCAAACGCAAACTCTGCGAGCTCACGATTCCGGACAGTCTGTCACGTAATGAGAAAACAAAACACAACCAAATCCATAATCATCCCACCTGCTCTTGGCTATCGGTGGCGCCTAATAACTTATTAGTTGTGATCAGTCAACATACAGAGAATAATACCTGGAAGAATGAGTGCCAAGTGATTTGAGATCTTGATCAAAATCGACATGAACTTCAGAACATCTCCTTTGCCAAACGGATGACAACAATCTTTGCGCCTTCGAGGAAGATCAGCAACTGTTGATAGAGTTCTTTATAAGACTAACTTTTCTCTTGAACCACAATCGCAAGATTCGTCCTTTCGAATAATATTCTGGATTGGATCCATCGCAAGGATCCGCCTGTACACTTTGATTTGTTGCGGTGTCAGAGGACAGAAGACGACTTCGTCAACCTTCGTCGGCAGCTATGCAATCTTCGTATGGTACGGGATTCTAGAGAGAAACAGATCTACTTACCTGATCCTTAATGATATCCTTGGTCCTGGAAGGCTTATCGAGAGAGTTTGGTGACATGACGACAGGTTGCTTACCTTCGTTTGAAGAAATTGGGGAGTAACTTGTCCCTGATGATCTCTGCAACCGCCTGCAAAGGATTAGTTATGTTCTTCAAGCGATAAAAAAACTTGTAACTTACCAATGCTTTAGTCCTCTCCTCTTCCGTCGCCATCGCCGATTGACCTGCGGTCAGCGGATTGACGACAAAGCCTTTCCATTGTTTGATTGATCCTAGTTGTCCTGGGTTCGTCCAATCAAGAATCGTCCACAACTCATTGTAAGAATTTTGTATCGCTGTGCCTGTCAACCCGAACCGCCTCGTGCACGCAAACTGGTGATAGGCTATGGTAATCTTGGACCGAGGGTTTTTGACACGGTGTGCTTCGTCCACCATGATGACCGACCAGGGCAATTCATCGAGCAACGAGATGTCTTTCCGCGCGAGGTCAAACGAAGTGATTACTGCACGTATCAGTGAGCCTCGCTCCGGGGTGAAGCTTGGAACCTGCACTTACCAACATCCAGACGTCCCATCTTAAAATCTGTCAGGACCTCCTCTCGCTGAGCCGGCGATCCAGTGTAAGATCCGACTTCGAAGTAACCCCACTAATCGGCACCCAGTTGGTTGTATTGCTCTCGCGGGAACCAAGGATGCTCACCGTCTCGAACTCGCGCTCCCAGTTGAGAACGACTGTAGAAGGTGCAATGATCAAGCAAGTCGGCCACATAGTGTCCGCTGGAGGGAGTGTTCGATGCTTTTTCCATGCTGCACCGTCTTGGAGCTTTGAGATATGGTTTCGTCTTCGATCCACGTCTCTCCGGTCTCCATGCTTCTTCATAATTGCAGAGAGGAATGATATAACCTGAATGGTCTTACCTGCCATAACATACCGTAAACGAGAGACGCTACCACGTACGACACTGTCGGCACTCACCCTATAACCCGAGCCGCATGAAGGGAATTAGAGCTCCGAGGAGAAGCAGGAAATTTAACATACGAGACCCATGTCATCACCGAGGACTCCGCCTCGTCCTGAATTATATTGATCCCAGAAAAATCGAACACCCTCGCGCTGATATTCCCTTAAATAAGTGTTGATCGCGGCGGGTATCATGATACCATTCTCGAGATCGAGGACGAGGGGACCGAGATACTTCTGACCTTGGCGAAGGGGGAACCCCGGTCGAGGACTGAATGCCTATGGAAGACGGAATTAATGCAGGCAAAACGACATAGCACAAAGTGGTGCAAACGGGATTGGCAATTGCGTCTTCTTCATCTTCAGACTCCGTCTCGGAATCTGATGCGGCACCAGAAACGACTCGCGCTGGAAAGTTTGAATTCAGTGGTCCAAGGGTGGACGTTCCGGTACACACCAGCAGAACATGCGGCCTTCACAAGTTCATCCTCTGATTCAGATTCTGTCACGGAATCGTCTGCACAAAATTGGCTAAGAACATGATGCTTTGTACTTTATGACATACCATCAGGTGTCTGCTTGCGCTTTAGCGCAGGCATGACCTGAGCAAAGGATGGAGACTTGCGCTTCAGCGTCTGCACGGTCGGTTCTGCTTCCGACTCTGATTCCGTCTCAGAGTCATCTATGGCGGTGGTTGCACCGCGTTTGGTGGGCGTAGGCATCACCACCGTCAACGTTCTAGAAGGAGGTTCGTCCGTATCGGTCTCGACACCTGAGCCGACGTCCGACATCTCCTCATCTACTTCTGCGGCTTCTTCGTCCTCAGAAGCAGAGTGTAGGTCCAGGTCATCGCCTAAAGAGTTAAATCATTCTCATATACAAGATTCATTACGGGGCTCGTCTCCGCACCGAAATATTGCAAAAGGGGGTTCGTTTTCGGCTCGTGGGCGCGACGGGGCGCTCTACCTGCGACTCATAGCACGTCGATATGCTACCTACGTAATCGTGCACTCACCGGAACCACCCAAAGGCACGTTCCGCCTTGTCCGGGACTTGCGGGGCGGTGACACCTCCGAAGATTTACGACCGCGTTTTGACTTTGGCTTTGTCTCGTAAACGAATGCCCCGGCGTTGAATTCTGGGTCAGAATCCGGCTCTACGTTATTCTGAGTCAACTGTCCGTTAATCAGCAGTGGTGCGTTTGGTCTCCGTACCCAAGGGTGCAGGGATCGAGGCCAAGGTTCCTGCACGCCTGGTGAGCAAACGACACGCACGAATGAGAAACGCGCAACTTTGCTGATACGCGGACACCTTCTGCTTCCCCTTTCCGTGGGACATCGCGTAGCAGACGAATGAGGTCAAGGCGCAAAAGCTAAATTGATTCGCGAACGCGTGACTGGGTCACATGACTTTATGTTGCATTACGTCATAGCACATGTCCACGAACGTTTCTCCTCGATTGCATTTTGTACAAACTCTAGTCGTTGAAGCTGTCAACACCGAAGCACTTGATGTGATCGTACATGATACAATCATTTTCGGTGTAGCAAATACGGACATGTGTAACCAGATGTACGAGGGACGGCGGGGGCAAGCACATGAAAACACAGAAGCAACTGAAGAGAGCACGTTACAGTCGGAGGAAAAAATATATAAAGTGCACAAGGAGAGTCGGTAGGCACATGTCTCGCGAGCGGTGGAAGTTATTATACTAGGAACAGCCGAGGGAGAGGACAGATCGCAATTAGGTTGCGGCAAGGGAGAAAGGAGCAGAGTCCTGAATATGTACAAACGTGTGATTTCGATGACTAGTCGTCGTCTTCGTCGGCAGCCTCGGCAACTTCTTCGCCGCTGTCTTTGGAATCTTTGGCGGACTACGATGGGTTGAGAACATGAACGAGACGGAAGAGTAAAGTAGGTGCAACTCACGGCAGCCTGGGCCTTCTCTTCCTCAGCTCGCGCCTTGTCCTTGACGGCCATATCAAGATAAGGCTGAAGAGAAGATCAGCGCACATTCCAGATAAGGAACGAACGTGGCTTACCTTTTTCTCGTCTTCGTCCAGCTCCTTCCATTTAGCGCCGAGAAGTTTGCCGACCTCCCCTACAAACGAACTCCTTATAGGTTGGATATCACGCGGTAGCCGAAATGTACCCACCGAACCCAGCATCAGGGTTCTCGGCCTTGATTCTTTCTCTCCAATCTTGACTGAAGAACATGTAGGCAGAGAGAGCCCGCTTTGGCCCTCCCTTGGCCTTCGACTTGGTGCCTTTGGCAGTTTTGGCTTCAGATTTTTCAGCAGCCTTGCGCTGTGGAAGGCCGTCAGCAATGAAGGTACGAGGGATAGGACGAACGGCGTAGATGGAAGGAATACATAGCATATATGCGGCCATACATGTGTGTGGTAGACAAATTGTAGCACACAAACCTTTGGTTTAACGTCCTTGGGCATCTGGAAGCGAAAAGTCGAATTAGCAAATGATTCAACACGTCGTGGACACGCGAAAAAGTGTGCAAGTGAAGTGAAGTGTTGTAGAACACGATGCGCGTTGACGCGTCGGGCACCAAACAAACACGCTGTGGTGTGACAGTGCCCGGCGACGACGGGGGACGAAGGGGACAAAAGGGTTGTTCGGTATCGTAGGGTATCGAGCAAGACGATCCAAGGGTCGATAAAATGAAGAGGACGGCGAACCTTTGCTATATGCTACAGTGAGGTGTTGTAGTGGAGTGATTGATTTAGGCGGGGGACCGCTCAGTGCTATAAGGCAAGGTTGGCTGGGAGCGTTTGGCGGGTGGGAGCCTCGTATAAGGGGGCCTCCGCATTTTTCCAACCGTGGGACTTTGGGCACGGACTCGCTCACGTAAGCGCCGTTCAACAAACTGTCATGCCCGGACATCTCCGGCGCGTCGACGCGTTGTGCTCTGCGCGTCCCTTCCCGCTCTCGGCCGGCCTCTTCGGCGAAGTCTCCGGCTGTGACCGCTTCTCTGGGGGGTCTCTAAAGCACCATTGGCGTACATAAATAGTCCCCATCTTCCCTGTGCAATTATGAACAATCTACAGTATGCATAGATAGATGTGCGAAAGCAAGCTGTCTGCCCTTCTCAGCCGCGCGGAGACGCATCCCAGCGTTCGGAACTTACCTAGTCCCACGAGACAAAAATACTACCCATCGCTCTCGAAATCGACGTCAGGCAAACATAGCTGTCCTAAACCCAAGTCGGGAAGCCGTGTCATTTTGACGAGTAGACTGAGGCCCTGGTCCCCGGTGCCGGAGCCAAGGTTGTTCAAGAGTCCCCATGTGTGATCGTCTATTTCTTCGGCCACACGACCCCATGTAGTCTTGATAGCGCCCGGGTGATTGAAGGACGCCATGATGAAGCAAAGTGGTGAACCTATGACGTTGCGTTATCATCAGTATGTCGGCCCCGTGACTGGGAGATCGCCTACATAATCCAGATATCTCCTGCTCTCGAGCAAGATATGGTGACCGGGTCTCAAACTTGGGCGTGTCCTGAACGAGATCTGGGAGAACATCGCCTAGACTGTACAAGCGTCGACACGAAGGACAGACGCGACCCATGGACCGACTCTTGTTGTACCATAGGATCTGCAAAGAGATCGACGTCGGAGAAACATTGCGAACGATGTGGCAATACGCACTATAGCATAGTCTTCTGGTAGAACGGTGCGTAGCATTTGTAGGATCTCTTCTTGTGCGAACTCTGCACACAGTTCATCATCCAGGGCGGGGGGTTGGGCGAAGAAAGACGAGAGAAAAGTGCGTGTGTCACGGACGCGAGGTCCGTTGCCGGGATCGTATATATTTGGCGTAGCGATGAAAACGCCCTCGTCCTCGCGTGGAGAATCATAAGGAGATTCGTAGGGAGGATCATCGCAGGTGTCGTCAAAGTCGTGGCGTTGCAGGGGCGGGTCCGGAAGTGTTCTGGAGGGTTGGGTGGGCTTCTTGTCTCGCCTGGGATGTTGTTTCTTTTTTCTTCTGTTGTTACATGGCCCAGGCATGACGTCGGGATGAACAGGTCACGCGTGACCAGACGCGTGCGTGACATTGTGTTTGACTATATTTAGGTCGGCAACTCGGAAAATGGCCGGTTCTTGATCGAGTCTACTGACTCGGAATTGACAAAAACTGACAAGCTGATTGCAATCTATCAGGCCAAGATTTCGCGTCTGCTGCGATACGCCGCTGTCCGCCCCTCCTGGCGTTGTAAAATATCTGTGCGTTCGCACTTCCACAGCATGGCTAATACCATAGAGCTTGCCCAGGCATGTCTCTCGTCCTTCCCTTCTTCCTGAACACTCATTTGCGTCCAGACAGGAAAGAGAGATCACCTCAAGACCCTGGAGAAGAAATACCAAGCGCGATGGCAGGAGGAACGTCTCTTCGAAGCAACCCCTCCCTCTCAGGACGAACTTCGTGGCCTTTCTCCGGAACAGATCAAAGAGAAATACCCAAAGTGGTTTGGGAACTTTCCCTACCCCTACATGAACGGCTCTCTCCACCTCGGTCACGCTTTCACCATCTCAAAGGTTGAATTCGCTGCTGGATATCAACGTATGCTCGGAAAGCGTGTCTTGTTTCCTCACGGTATGCATGCAACTGGGATGCCAATCAAGGTTCGTCTGCGTTATAGTTTCATTGGTCTGATATACTCAGCTCTTTTCTCTGTCAGGCGGCATCGGACAAGATCATTCGTGAGATGGAACTCTTTGGTGAAAACTTTGAACGATTCGATCCCGACGCCGCAGACGAGGCTCCCAAGGCGAACGGTCCTGTTGCGACTACACAGGTCGGAAAAGCAACCAAGGGTAAAGTGGCCGCCAAGTCCACAGGTTTGACCTATCAATTCCAAATCATGGAGTCCATTGGCGTGCCTCGCGAAGAAGTCAAAAAGTTCGCCGATCCGTATTATTGGCTGTCCTACTTTCCTCCGATCTGCAAAGTACGTTCTTCCGTTGCAGGTTGTTTCTTATTTGACGCATTACCCGACCACAGGACGATAACAACGCTATGGGCAACCGGATAGACTGGCGTCGCTCTTTCCTGACTACCGATATTAACCCCTACTATGATTCCTTCGTCCGATGGCAGATGAACAAGCTACATGAATTGGGTAAAATCAAGTTTGGTGAACGATATACCATCTACAGTCCCAAGGACGGCCAACCGTGCATGGACCACGATCGATCTGATGGAGAAGGCGTCGGGCCTCAGGAGTACGTCGCCATCAAAATGGAGGTGGTAGAATGGAGTCCAGCAGCCAAGGCCGCCATCGAAGGCAAAGTTGGAGGAAGGACGGTTTACTTGGTTCCTGCAACCCTTCGCCCGGAAACAATGTATGAACTACAATGTCCACGTTCTCGTATTCGTTGTTGCTGACGTTTTCCGTGTCTAGGTATGGTCAAACGAACTGCTTTGTCGGCCCGTCCCTAAAGTATGGCGTATTCGCCATCAATGACAAGGATGCATTCCTCGTGTCGTATCGAGCGGCGCGCAATATGGCTTTCCAGGGACTCTCCCCGGCGCGCGGCGAGGTTGTGCAGTTGGCAGAAATTGATGGCGCAGGTATTGTTGGGACAAAGGTCAAGGCTCCCTTGGGTGTCATTCCTGAAGTATACGTGCTACCGATGGAGAGCGTCAAAGCAACGAAGGCACGGCAACCCCATCCGTTCTTCCCGTAGTGACACTGACCATACAAACAGGGAACCGGCGTCGTCACCTCCGTACCCTCTGATTCACCAGACGACTACGCGACGACCGAGGAACTACGTAAAAAGGCCGAGTACTACAAAGTGGATCCGAAATGGCTAGATTTCGCGCCAGTTCCTGTCCTCAAGACCGCCAAATACGGTGACCTCACCGCCGCCGAGGTGTGCAAGGAGCTGAAGATCCAGTCACCCAAAGACGCCAAGGCGCTTGCCGACGCAAAGGAGATTGCGTACAAGGAAGGTTTCTATAATGGTACTATGGTCATCGGTGACTTCAAGGGGGAACCGGTCCAAGAAGCCAAACCAAAGGTTCGCGCACAGCTGATAGAAAGTGGACTGGCTGTTGCCTACGCAGAGCCTGAGAACTTGGTCGTATCGCGTAGCGCAGACGAGTGTGTCGTTGCGCTGATGGATCAGTGGTACCTGGATTACGGTGAACCGACTTGGAGGGCTAAGACGGAGCAGTGCGTCGCTAGTTTTGACCATTGAATTAGCCCATTAACGTTCACTTTAGACACTTGGGAAAGATGGACACTTGGACAGTGGAGACCCGTAATTTGTTCGAGGCTACCTTGGCTTGGCTGAGCCAATGGGCGTGTGCACGCACGTATGGCTTGGGATCGAAAATGCCCTGGGATCCCCAGTTCATGGTGGAGAGCTTGAGTGATTCGACGATCTACATGGCTTACTACACCATCGCACATCTGCTTCAAGGTCAGCTGAGCATCATCCTGGTCGTTTGAACTGAATCCACAATTGAAACAGATGGCGGCCCCGCTGGGCATGCCATCGGCCCTCTAGGTGTAACACCTCAGCAAATGACCGACGAAGCTTGGGAGTACATCTTTTGTGATGGACCCTGGCCCACTCCAGAGCCATTTCCGAAAGAGAAAGCTGATAGGATGAAGCAGGAATTCAATTACTGGTACCCCTTCGACATGCGCTCGTCCGGAAAGGACCTGGTACAGAACCACTTGACGTTCGCGCTGTACAACCACATTGCCATCTTCTCAGAGGACAAGTGGCCTCGGGGCATCCGCACCAACGGGCACTTGATGATCAACGGACAAAAAATGTCGAAAAGCAAGGGAAATTCCCTGACCCTGCGCGAGGGTATCGAGAAATTTGGCGCGGATGCCATGCGTTTGACTTTGGCCGACGCCGGCGATGGCGTCGAGGATGCTAACTTTGACGAAAAGACGGCAAACGCAAATATTCTCCGCGTGCACACGTTGCTCGGATGGTGCGAGGTACGCACTCAATTCTCTACATCTGCAATTGGCTGACAACGATGCTTAGGAGATGTTGAAGGACGAGACCAAACTGAGGGCGGGTCCCAAGAACTACCACGACCGGGTGTTTGAAGAAGAGATCATCGACCATATCAACATCACCAAGCACCACTGCGATGCGTACGTCCACTCGTCTCTGCAATCCTCCCCTAAATCTCACCCTTTGCGCTAGCACCTCCTTCAAGGACGCGCTCAAGTATGGTTTCTACGAGTTCCAAAACGTCCGCGATTGGTATCGCGAGGTCACCGCCGACGTCGGCATGCACGTCGACCTCGTCAAATACTGGATCCGCACCTCGGCCCTGCTCATGGCCCCCTTTGCACCCCACTCTGCCGAACACGTCTGGTCCGCGCTCCTCCACGAACCCCAATCGATCCAGCTCGCGCGCTGGCCAGACCCAGGCCGCACCGCCGACCGCACGCTGATCGAATCCGGCGCCTACATGCGAGGCACGCTCAAGACGATCCGCGACGCGGAGACGACGCTGCTCAAGAAGCTCCAAAAGGGCAAAAAGGGAAAACCGGACGGCCCGTCGTTCGACCCCAAGCTGCCCAAGAGCGTGCGGGTGTACGTCGCGACGCGCTTTCCCGAGTGGCAGGAGACGTGCGTGCGTGCGGTGAGGGAGGCGTACGAGGACGGGGTGGACAGGGTGGACGACGTGCGCGTGCGGGCGATCTTGACGGAGAGCGGGCTGATCAAGGATAAGCGCGCGATGCCGTTCGTGCAGGCATTCAAGGTACGTGGATCGACGTCGCGCTGGTTCGACGCGTGCTGACCGGGTGGGGCACAGAAACGCATGCAGGACATTGGCGCCAAGGCCGCTTTCAACCGGACTCTGTCGTTCTCCGAGTCGCAAGTGCTGTCCGAGTTCTTGCCGTATCTGAAACGGTCCCTGAACCTGGTCGATGCAGAGGTGTTCTTGGTCGATGAGGCGCTACAGAAAAGCGAGCCGGGCTTCACGCCGATGATCATAGAGACCTCAGAACCTGGTAACCCCGCCTTCGAATATCGCAATGTACAGAGCGCGACATAGGCCTTGCTAGACTATCTGCATTAATAAGCTGTATTCCACGTAGATGATAGGGTTTAACTGCGATTCTGCGTTGATACATCTAAGCATAAAATTATGAACATCATTAACTAGCGAATGGCCAATCATCTTCGTCGGGGAGTTCATAGCCTGCGGCGTGTAACAATGTCGCGAACTAAAAGTAATACCTCAGCAAACGAGGCATCCACCATGCAGAGTGAAAAGCTTACCTGAACTCTTGAGATGTACCGGACTTGTTCTAGGTCGTATCCTGGTCTGTCGCTCACATCACCTGAGACGAGCATTAGCGACACCCACAACATCCACCAGACAGGCACGCACCACTGTTGTGATACATGGGATCCGCAACTGGAAACGAACAACGAAAGGCGTCAGTACCCGTACAGGTCCGTACAACACGACCTACTTGGTCCGACGCGCTCGAACACCTGCGTGGCAGCATACCCCTGCAAATGGAAAGACTGGGGCCCCCGCATCAGCATTTCATACATACGCACGGAGATGACCGTGGAACGCGTACCTGATGGTCACTGCAGCACGCGGTCGTGTACCCAACGGTCAGCTCGGGACTGTATATCGCCGCAACTTTCGCCACCAGCTCGACGACCTCGGGCGTGCCGATGCTGTGCGATGACAGTCAGACGGGCTGTGTGCCGACGGACCGACGGACTGGGGACGGCTCACCGCGGTGGCAACCCAAGTTGGGGAGGCTCGAACGGCGCGCGGTACGCGAGCATGTCCCCTTGAATCATGAGCGTCACGTTGGCGTTGCGTGCGCGTAGTTCCCCTGTACGAATCCATGTCACGTCAGCGAACGGCAAGCGAGTAATGGCGGAGCACGTACGGGCGTAGGCTTTCGAGCCGAGTAGCCCCTGCTCCTCGCCGGCGAACGCAACGAGCTCGACGTTGGTGTGGAATTTGACGCCGAGTTGTTTGATCCGACGGGCCATCGCGAGCAGCGAGATCGTCCCCGAGCCGTCGTCGTTACCCCCGGGCGCCTGCAACACCGCCGCATCAGGGGGGGCGGCCCGAACACAACGTATACACGCACCCGGGGCGAGCCAAAGGATCCACGCGAGTCATAGTGACCAGAGATCAACACCATCGACTCTGTGTCTACCGTGCCAGCGTATCTACTTCACGTCAGACCGCGTGTATCAACGCTCTGGATGGAGGGAACGGAGAGTAGCCTACCAGACGACGTTGGGTGCAAAGCCCTCCAAGAACGGCTTGAGTTCGCACGACGCGCCCGTGTGCTCAAACTGTGTCTTGAGCCACGCCGCAGCGACACGCGCCCCCCCAGTAAACGAATGACGCGACTCGATTCCGGACGTGCCGTCTTCGTTGGTGAGATAGCGGATGTTCCGGCGCATGGCGTCCGCGGAGAGACCGTTGACGATGCCAGCGATGACGGGGTCGAACTGCAAGTGTTTGAGGAGGTTGCGGACGTGTTCGATGGCGTCCTCTGGGACGGGGAGGTATGCGACTGGCGTAGGGGGGATCGGGGAGGCCTTCCAATAGCGCGGGAGGAACGTCGAGAGCGCGTGGGCGGCAGCATCGTCCGGGACGGCGACAACGGCAGATCCGAGGGAAGGATTGTAGTGAAGGAGCGAGACGGGCAAACGTTCCGCGGGAGCGAGCAGGACGGTCTGGTAATCAGCTGCCGGTGGGACGACGGCGTCGCCAGTGCGGAGCCACCGGAAGAAATCATCGACTTGCGCGTCGTACGTGGGCGTTCTGAGGCTGTCGTCGATGGCGGATTCCTGAATCCAGACGAGCTGCTCGTCGCCAGCCCGCAACGGGATGATTGCCGGTGGGCCGTTCTGGGCGAACTCGGTCGCACAGACGGCGTCGGCCGGCTTGAAAATGGCCTGCTCACCAAAGATGCCATAGAAACTGTTTCCAAGACACGACGGGACGGACTGTGCAACGACGTCGGCGTAGGGAACGGCAATGAGAACAGCGGTGGTCATCGCGTTCAACGACAAGAAGCATCTACCGGCATTACATCTCTATCAAGTCGCCGGTCCAACTCTATTTACTTTTTCGCGGCAAGTTCGGCCGATTCGATCCACTTCTTCGGAACTCCCCTCGACAGCAGAAACTCGGACACTGCCTTGATCTGTTTCCCCTGCACCAGCACTTCTACCCCCGACGCCTTTCCAGGCATAGGTGACACTGCCAAGATACGCGTCATGATAAGCAAATGAGGACGAGTTACCAGGCACGCACCAGATGTTGCGCACGCGCACAGCCGTCTGAGTTCATCCGCCATCTCTTCTCCCTCGAGGAAAAATGGCTCGAAACCCGTCACCAATGTGCTCGCCTTTTTGCCTTGTCGGACCTTGACCACTACCGATATCGGTTTCAGTTGTCCCTTTCTGTCAAATAAAGCGTCAACGGGACCCGTGCATGGCGAAAAATGTGACGCACTTGAGCACCAGCTCCTTTCCTTCTGCCTGTATCTCGTACCAGCTTTGCATCTTCTCTGATAGTCTTCGTACGATGTCTTCCCGTTTCAAGAATTGGACGGTTTCAGGTGCCTCGCCTTTCGCACATATTGCAGAGAGCAACGCTTCGTCTGTCCCTACATTGACATACGATCGATCCTGCGGGTTCGTAAGTTGGCGCTCTTCAACATATTTGCCAACTGCCGACTTCAGATCTGAATAACTGTACAGCGCCGAGGTGCTGTGTCATAATAGACACTTTCAGCACGACTTTTCGGGAATAAGCTTGGATCACTTACTCAAATCCTCCCTCAGCAAAAAACCTGACAGATCCGCTTTGGGCGTGTGGCTTCCACAGCTCTTTGACCACCATCTCTCGTACTTTGGACCTCTCCTCTTCCTCCTTTTTCTCTTTCTTCTCTTCCTTAATTTGTATGTCTCGGAGCGATGCATATGGTCGATGTGAAATTACATCAGGGTGAGTGGCAGACACGCTCATCACGAGCGGTTCCGGTTTAACGTCTTTCAGTGACAGAACCCGTTGCTTATCGAGGAATTTGAAAAACGCAAGGAGAGACTTGTAACTAGAGTGCTTGATATCAATCTGCGGGTACGAAGACGGCACTTCTATCGACGTGTGCTCAGACTTGTAAGGAATCGCAGGCCGGAAGGGTAGGATGTATGACGAGTAGAAGGTGCTCGCTGGGACAGGAAAGGACGCGGATGTAAGCGAAGTGAGCGTGGTCTTGATGGCTTGAAGCACGGCGACGCGTAATATGTCGGATATCTCTGCTAGGGTTTCAATCGCAACCGCACGTTCGAGTGGACGCGCCTCACCTTCCTTAGAGAATACCGGCGCGCTTGGAACAGATGTTGGGGTAGAAGCGGCCGCCAGCGGTTCAGCGGGTGGCATAATATTCGATGTGTCACCATTGACCACCTTGTCTGGATCAATGGCCGTGTCGTTGGGCGCAAACCCTTGCCCATCGTCGGCGCCATCCGTTTCCGACCTCATCGTATCCTCTCCTCCTTCGTCTTCCTCGAGTTCTATTTCACCTGGAGGATCAGCCTTGCTACCCACATCGAACAGATGGTCCCTCCAAGTGTGCAGCACGTGAACGGCCTTTCCTTTTGCACCTGCCTTCAGCGTGTCCAGATCCACTGCCAGTCTCCCGACTGCAAGTGGAGGCCCACACGTTGAGGTAGATCCAGCTGTGCGCTGGTTGATGCTTACGAGCTGTTGCGGAGATACATTCGAGTTAGATATCTGAACGACTGTATAGATGGAATAATAACAATCAGACAATGCGCCATATGAGGTTGGACACCTAAATAAAGCATGGTTACATGAGAGCATACTTACCACCAGGGATCATCAGATCTGCGCCCCATACAAGGACAGGTATGACTGCCGCTGGTGTGGAAACACAGGGAAGTAGATCATATTTCTTCCATAAAGTATACACTGGGGAGATTGTATGAGTGACTAATGGCTGTTAGAAACGAATGATACCTGTAGGTATAAGATCATCCACGCCCTTTCCAACGGTGAACCAGAGTGGATCCCCTTCAGCGGACAGATACACAACCTGAGTTGGGAGAGGGGGGGTAAGCTGATGCACCGTCCAAACGTAAGATGCTCACGCCAGGATCGTTTGTGTATGTCACGACCTTTTGGGACATGAGTCCATCCGGTACGAGTAGGTCGCCGAGTTCAGGAGATACGCCATAAGTTTGTATGACGCGCTGCTTCAGCTTGCGCCGATCGGAGCTGCGAAGCGGTGCTACGGATCGTTTAGACGATGTCTCTGAGACGCGTTTGCATGAATAAAGCTAAACCTGATGTTTTTATGTTGGATAATGGTTTCTTGAACATGGTTGCAGTCAACCCCGCAACATGACTGACTCGGAAGCCAACCGCAAGGGTCGACCAGCACACTTGCCGAAAAAGGCAATCTTGATGTGTGCCACCCGCGAAAAAAAGTTTCCGCACGCGCCAGCATGCCCCGTGCGACATCAAACCGTTTCTCGAGGACACACCCGGCTTCAATCAAGTCTGCAGCATCCAGATCTTCAAAAAAGCATGACGACGGCGAGGCCAGCTCGTCGGGCGTTCGAAATCCGATCTTCAACACCGAACGATTCGGTCAGCACATCCTCAAGAACCCCCAGATCGCCCAAACGTATGCATCGATTCGTGCTAGGATCACACCTTGATCACGTCATTTTTTTCAATCCTATCACATCAGAATCGTTGACAAGGTCCAGTGTTACCACGCATCTGGGTGTTTCTAGGCTGATAGATATCCTTGTAGGCGAATCTTCGTCCCACGGACAAAGTCTTGGAGGTCGGTCCCGGTACTGGTAATCTGACCGTCCGAATTCTCGAAAAAGCAAAACATGTCACTGCCATAGAGATGGACCCTCGAATGGCGGCCGAAGTCACGAAGCGTGTCCAGGGGAAGTGCGTATCGGTCTCTTCGTCCTCTCCGATCACCCCATCCAACACGCACACCCCATAGACCCGAGCAGCGCAAACTGGACATCATCATCGGCGACTTTGTCAAAGCCGACCTGCCCTATTTCGACGTCTGTATCTCCAACACGCCCTACCAGATCTCGTCGCCGCTCGTGTTCCGCTTGCTCTCCCACCGTCCCATATGCCGCGTTGCCATTCTCATGTTCCAGCGCGAGTTCGCCCTTCGGCTGGTCGCTCAGCCCGGCACGGAGCTGTGGTCGCGACTGTCCGCCAACGTCCAGCTCTACTCAAAAGTCGACCTGCTCATGCACGTCGGGAAGAATAATTTTCGGCCGGCGCCGTTGGTGGAGTCGTCCGTGGTGCGTATCGCGCCGCTCGATCCGCCGCCGCCGGTCAAGTTTGAAGAGTTTGACGGCCTCGGTCGGATCGTGTTCTCGCGAAGAAACAAGACAGTGCATGCGACGTTCATGGCCAAGGGGGTCGTGGAGATGCTGGAAAAGAACTGGCGGACGTGGCGCTTGTTGCAGAACAAGGTAATCGATGCCGGTGTGCTTCGCCACGCATGATCGTCTCACCGGTATCTAGACTGTTGACGAAAGCGTCAGTATGAAGACTAGAATGGAGGAGGTCTTGAACTCGACACGATACTCGGAGCAGAGAGCGGCCAAGATGTCGATCGATGACCTTTTAAAGTACGTTGTCTGTCGTCGGCGAGTAGCGTTTCCTCACGTATCAATAGACTATTATCCGCCTTCCATGATGAAGGCATACACTTTGCGTAACTGTAGTGTTAGCTATATATGCTCCAAGTAGACGAAGCTGCTATTATTGCTGGAGCACGTATCAACGTCGAACGCCCTCTGCTATTGCCTGAGCTGGAAACATAGGGATCGCTGCGAGGCGTTCTCACGAGAGGTGGATTGGTTCCATCGCAATTTCTTGCTGATGCCAATGACGAAACGCGTTGCTAGTCACGGCTGGGTGAGTCAGGTGGCGACGTGATACCGCGGCTCCGCCCTGAATTCGGCCGGCTGGCTGCAAATGGGGTGGGTTCTAACGCAACCAACTTGAATGGCTGCATATGATGCGGGCAGCGGTCTGGATTGGTTCCAAGACTGTGGCGCACCAACCAAACGCCACCGCCTCGGGCGCCCGACGAGCGGTCGTTGCAATGTGCCTGTCAATGCCACCAGCCTGAAAAGGAGCGACGGAGAAATTAGAGCGAGCAGGTGCCTGGATGGATGCTCCACTGATCAGGCCGACATTCGACCCCTGCTGTGTTTATCGATCGATAGTGGTCTACTTTCTCGGCGAGCATGTCACGGTGCCGCCTTACCTTCTCTCGAGTCCGCACTAACCGAGGCGTCCGGGGACAGGTCCGAGTCGACACGGGTGCTCCGTCGGCAATGTTCACGCAAGTTCATTTCCGAGGTGCCCAGCTTAGCCGAGTACCGACTCGTGCCGTTATCGAACGCAATGCTACACCATGCGTTAGAGCGTATTGGCTTGTGCAAAATATGACCAAACAAAGCTCGCGGTGGTCTATCCCCGGCACTATAGATAGTCACACACCGCCATGTTGATCGATAAGTGGCTGTTCCTCGGCTCCAACCCCTTAAAGCTCTGGCAACCACCACCATAAAGACCCTGAGCAACTAGTTTCGTTATAAAGCCCAGAGTGGATTGTCTGGGATCCTACATGGTAATCGTCCGTCCTCTGGGTCCATGAGTGCAACCCCGGCTTTCATCCGTTCGCTTTACATCGGGAACAACATAGGGAATGTCATGTATGGTGAGTCTATGTTACAAATATTGAGCTATTACAAACTCGCGTTCTGTGGTGCAGGCGTCGAGCTGGTTCTCTACTTCAAGACCATACATGTTTTGTTGGGCAGCAAGCGGCGACCCATGCAATTATTCTATGCGCTCTTCAGCACCGTGATGCTATTCTTAATCACGGTCTGGGTGACCGCACAGGTGCTATTCGGCGAGAAGATGTGGTTGTCGCATGCCAACTATCCTGGAGGCGCGCTCGCATACTGGAAAGCTAACACAGACCTCTGGTATATGGACTTGGCGGCGGTAACGGTCATGGCACTGCAACTCATGACGGACGGCCTCATGGTAAGACGTATCCCTACATGCTGTAAACCATGCTCAGCCAACTGGTGTCAGATATACCGATGCCGGATGGCATGGAATAGCTATTGGGCCGTCATTGTACCCATCATTTTGTGGGTTGCTACCCTCGGTGAGTATCACCTCCGCGCCGTGCTTTTCTTACTGATCCATTCCATCTTCTGCTTAGTTTTAGGAGCAGTGGTCGCATGGCTCACCAGTTCGCCCGGGGTCGACTTCTACACTGGTATCGCCTCCCGCTTCAGTCTCGCATATTGGTCCGTTTCCGTGTTCCTGCATACGACGTTGTCATGCATGGTGTGTTATCATTTATTACGGCATGGCAAGAGGGTGCAGGAATACCTCGGGCGGGAACACGCATCTTTCTACTTTGCCATCGTCTCTACCGTCGTCGAGTCGGTACTACCATACACACTCTCCGGTATCGCCTTCATAGTAGCGTTAGGGCTAGGCAGTTCCGCGACGGCGGGGCTTATCCGCGTGTATTTCTTAATGATGGTACGTCACTTGTCCCACGTTCCTTGTCATTGGCTTGTACTGGTGAGCTCAGCCAAACGCCCCATAGTGCATTTCGCCACAGATGCTGATCCTCCGAGTAGTATCGGGGAAAGCGTGGCGCAATGACATTGTCGACCTGCCGGCTAACTCCTCAATAATCCAGTTTCGTCCGGGTCACGTCTCTGAGCTAGGCCCCGAATGGATTGACAGCGGCGGGGGGGAGGTCTATGCGCTAGCATCGTTGGACAGGGACCCTCGGGGCGACGTACGAAAATCACGGGTATGACGGATCTAATATGGACAAGCAGTGTACGATTACGTTCTTGGGCCTGGGCCTGTGGATACCAGCCATGGATACGCAAAGCAGAGCTGTAGTTTGAAACATATGGTTTCTATACGTAGAGTACAGGATGACTATCCACGCCACCCCTGACTAATGCCAAGTACTGTATCAGACTTTTAGGCTGCTGACGAATCGCTTTTGTACTAAAAGCAGTGTACGAGTAGCTCAGCGTAATTGGCTTGCAATGAAAATGGCACTGGCCAATGGTATCTCCTCGTGTCACCTTCTCCGGTATTGGTGCGCCGCGGCCGATGTCATGTTGACGATAACTCGGAGATAAACACATGCCATAAAAGGTATGTAGTAGTGGTTGTTTTAAGAGGCTGATGTTATCGTGATGCGCTCGGTGAGTTGAAAACGTTCAAATTCTGTACTTTGCGCCTCCCGCAACATCAATTTGTTTCCAGGGGCCATGGTCTGGATACCGGCTCATCTATGAGGTACTGCGGCCGACTCGGGCCCACAGACGGCTTGGCCATCAGACTAGTAAGAACCACTGTTTTCCATACAAGCTGTCGCACCCAGGTCTTCAAAGTACATAGAGCACGACGATGGCATCTAGCTGGCGAAATCGACCTTCAGCACGAGCAATTCGGTCAACATATCCTCAAGAACTTCACTGCATGCCGGTGTGACGCATGTATCAATCGATCGGAGCTTGGTCACTGATGTACTCCATTCTCCACGTAATAAAGGGACGCAGGTAACCACTATACCACCAAAGCGTTATCACCAGAGCCTGCCTGAGGGCGCCTTTCAGTCAGACAAACTTCCATCTCATGGAAGAAATGTCCTGGAGGTTGGTCCCAATGAACGCTAATGGTGTGTGAGATACAGCATTTTCTGTGTCAAGTGCCCTGAGGAAATGTTCGTGGAATTCTATCTCTCGCTTGATATAGCTTTAGCTCTGAATAGGTGTAACTAAAGCGCCGAAAGCGGTGTCTCGCGAGTGAGTCTACTTGAAGTTCACGCATGACGATTTAACAGCAAGCCTAGCCTAGGCTCCTTTCGTGCGAGATCAGCTCCATGACATGGCTGTCTCAATGTTAGATATTCATCATTCCGCAAGGCTTGTCACCGGTGTGTAAAATAGTAAGCCGGATAATATTATAAGCAGACTTGACCAGCCACGTGCGTGGTATCCATGGCTTGCAACTTATCGCCACTGGCGTGATAGGTGGCCTTTGCCCCTTCAAACTCTGCCATGCGCATAGCAAGGTTTGCTTGTCAAAGGGTCTAGGTGATTCGGCCTACGATATAAAACCAACGGAATGCATCCTCTCAATGTTCTACAACTTCAAGGTGGTTGGTTGTTTTCTTGCAATGCGCGCAACGTCTGCGCTCATTAACTCATTTTGCTTCGGGCTTCACATAGGGAGCGCCCTGTACGGTGAGTCTGCAGACACCTGTTACTGGGTGCGGATTAACGATTCCCCAATGCAGGGATCGAGTTGACCCTGTACTTTAAGACCATAAACATTTTATTGAAAAAGAAGGGAGAGCATAAAAAGTTCGATATATTTTATGCCATCTTCAGCACCTCAATGGTGTGCCTGGTCACATTCTGGGTGGTTTCTCATGTGACATTCGGTGAAAGGATGAGGTTGCTGAGTTATAGATATCCTGGAGGCGCAGTGGCGTACTGGGAAGCTAATATTGAGGTTTGGTATATGCATTTGTCGGTAGTAACAGCCGTCATCCTGCAGCTCATGACGGATGGCCTCATGGTAAGACCTCCCGTCCTTGAGTTCCAGAAAGTATGCTTAGTTCGTGAACATCAGATCTACCGTTGCCGAGTGATATGGAATAGCTATCGCGCCATCATATTCCTCGTCATCTTGTGGTTTGCTGCCCTCAGTGAGTGTCGACCTTACGCCATGTCTTCCTTTTCCAACTGGTTTCATTTCCCACCTAGCATTAGGAGCCTTGGTCGGATGGACCACTGGTCTACCGGGTGGCGACTTCTACAGTGGTCCCGGCGCCTCCTTCAGTCTCGCATATTGGACCGTTTCAGTATTCTTGAACACGACCTCAACGTGCATGATATGCTATCGCGCGGTACGATACGGGAAGAAGGTCCAGGAGTGCCTCGGGCGAGAATATGCGTCTCTCTATTTCGACATCGCCACGACCATCATCGAATCCGTATTTCCGTACACGCTCTCCGGTATCGCTCTATTAATATTATTGGGCGTGTCCAGTCCGGTGTCGCCCGCTTTCGTGTCTACGTATGTTTTCATGATGGTGCGTCGCCGTCCGTATGCCCGGTTTTTTGCGCAAGAGAACTGAGGGACGAACCGCAGTGTATTTCGCCACAGATGCTGATCCTCCGAGTGGTGTCTGGGAAAGCATGGCGCTGTGATACGTTCGATGAACAAAAGTCGACGATCAAATTCGAGAATGGACCCACCTCGGATTTACAACGGCCCGATATCGTCAGGGCGGGAGCTCACGTCCACACGCCGTCAAATGTGCATCCTCCAGATGGGGATAGAAACTGGGGGATGTCGCAGGTGTAGCCAACCTGGTGTAGACTAAATATTAATTAATTATAGTGTGAGCCCGAGTCGTGATCTGTGGGCTCACTAATTTATAGGGAAGTCGGCCACGATATGTAAAGTTGGGTGTCTTAATGGTTTCATACCTGCCACGAGCGAGTAGAGAAATCATTAGTTGTCGACGTAAGGAGGAACCAACAGGAGGTCTTGGTCGTCGTTAGATCAAAAAAAGAGGATAGACAGAGATATCAAGACCATGATTGTAAGTGCCATTGCAGACGCTTCGGGAGACAAATAGGTGGTCCAGACTCGGAAATATTTTGTGTTTGAAGAATGTAGGATTCCTCAAGAGCCCCGAAGACAGATAGCACGCGAGTCCAAGCTGCTTTACCATCTTCTGGAGCCGCCAGATCCAATACCTGGACTTTCCTTCTGCGTTTGCGTGTCTGAAACTCGGGAAGTTAGTTCTGTTTTTGACGACAGCAGTGGCCATTCATACGTTACAGCGCTCCCGACGTATCCACCCAACTATGTATCACAGCCGGTCGCAGTACAGGGTCGCAGCTTGTGACCTCCGGCATGTTGAATAGATGCTCCGCTCTGCTTGCGTCATGTCTTGTGGTCCAACGAGTTGGTGATGCATCCTCGCAGGATCTGCTTGGTGGAGGCCGGGTTCTGATTCAAGTTTGCTGGCTTCAGTAAAATCAATCAATGGATGAGTCGGAGCTTGGACACGAGTTGTCGAGTCCGACTCACCAGCTGCAGCATCGCTGCTACTAGAACGGTTTACTTCGCTAGTTGTTCCGTTCACTATCCTCCTGGGGTCACGTATGGGCCTCAACGTCAAATTCGTCGTCAATTGTGATCCTGCGATTCCCGGTAGTCCGTCCGTGTTCCCGTCTCACCGTAGGATTCGAGTTACTGGAAACTCTGTAGGAGAGTATCTTGCTTTGGAATTTGGCCTTGGGCAACAGTCATCACCCCACAACTCGTAACAAAAAAGTGCGTGGATGTTAAGACGCCAGAATGTTTGCCTATCAAATTGATTCCAGATCCGGTGTCGGCCGATTTACAGGATAGCGACATCGTTGCATCATCCACCTGCTACTAGTACCCGATAATGATGACTGGCCGTCTCAGGTGAGTGTCCCTCACAGTGAAAACTTTGTTCTGATGCATCAGTGTGTCCAGGCAGCTGCTTCGCTGGTCCATTTGTCCAATCTAGTCGTCCGTATTCATCCGTCCTCGACGTTCCTGAAGACGTGTATGGCATACCACCTCGATGCGCGCAGTCTCAGACAAGGACGTATTTATTGATAAATTTGGGAATAATGAGACCAGCCTCGACTTTGGTGTGTGTGTTTTTTAATGGTGCACGATCTCATGACGTTGCTTCCTGGTAAAGATAAGGAGCGCATATCGTAATACATATCTCTGCAGATAAGCCCGAGCTGAGCTTATAAGACGAAGATTCAGCATGATAGTTGAACGTTGAACTACGCCCTAATTGGACCTGAGTACGAGGCTCATCGGTGGTTTGCAGACTAGAGGGGATTCAAGTTGGCCAGACCCTGGTACGTGGGAACTGCGCGCTCCGTCAAGCTTTTCATCCGAAGAATGGTGATGAAATCCCTTTGTTGATTCGACAGGGATGAGTAAACTATGCTGTAAGGGGGGACCATGAAGTGACACCTTTGGATCCGTTGAAATTTTTGAGTCCCAAAGCCCTGGATTCTCTCAGTTAGGGAGTTTTCTTGCGGCCGCTATTCATCCATACCACTCGGTTCAGAGCGTCGTGTGATATTACTCAAAAGAACACGTTCAACGAAGATAACATTCGGGTGCGTAGCACCGAACCTTATGTATATGATCTATCGCTCACACTTACTCATTGCATCAGGCACGTGTCATACTACTATATGGGTTCGGGATATTGTGTGGCCGAAACTTGTACGTGACATCTGAAGTTCCTCTCGGCCCTTTTATGGTCAAGTCATCAGGGCTTCCCTTGTCACTTTTCGTCCTTCATCGTCACAGGTTGCCATCGTGACATCGCATTCAACGAGTCCAATGTGGTATGCTTGGTTAATCCAGGAAGCTACAAAATCCTGTTCTGTGGACCTATATCGCTCTTTGCCAGGCGATCTCCCTCTGATCTGCTCTCGTACCATGACTGCACTGCCCTCGGACTCCTTATCTTCGAGACAAGAATTCTTCATCTTATTTTATGTTGGCATCAACATACAGAATATCCTGTATGGTCAGTCAGTCTCCTAATACATATCATCGTAAGGTGGTACAGGCTTACCGGTCTGCGCGCACACAGGTATCGAGCTATTCCTCTACTTCAAGACCATACGTATCTTGCTAAGGAACAGAAGAGCCAATAAGAGAACAATAGTATTTTATTCGTTATTCAGCAGCATGATGCTGTTCTCCGTCACCGTCTGGGTCGCCACGCAGGCGATGTTTGGTCAAAAAATGTGGTTGCTCGATGCCGATTTTCCAGGAGGTCCTAGTGCCTATTGGAGGAAGTATATCGCAATCTGGTACGTAGATTGGGGGACCACTACAATCGTCATCCTGCAGCTTATGACAGACGCCCTCATGGTAAATGCGTACTTGAACTCGGGTGCCAGCATGTATGCTCATTTGGTTGATTATAGATCCACCGATGTCGGATGATATGGAACAGCTATTATGTAGTCGTTGTCCCCGTTATATTGTGGATAGTCTCGTTCAGTGAGTGCAAATGTGCATACCCATTTTTAGTCATTTCATTTCATGCCTACCTAGTTCTGGGTATCTTGGTTGACTGGACGACCAGTTCACCTGGGGGAGACTATTTCACTGGCGTGTCTACCCCACTCAGTCTCGCCTATTGGTCTGTCTCTGTGTTTCTGTCATTGATCCTGACCTCCTTGATATGTTATCGGTTGGTACGGTATGCCAAGAACGTCCAAGAACGTCTTGGGCGCGAATACGCGTCTTTGTATTTTTCTGTTGTCACGATCATTATCGAATCCGTACTCCCGTACACATTCTCTGGCGTTGCTGCTCTGGTATCGTTGGGCACAGAAAGTCCAACGTCGGTGATGTTCGTCTCTGTGTATTTCCTGATGATGGTACGTAGTTCCGTGACGTCTTTCTTCTGGTGCTGCATTACCTATACTAAAGCTGGAAATTGTAGTGCATATCACCGCAAATGTTGATCCTCCGAGTCGCATCGGGAGAAGCATGGAATAACAATACGTTTAGTCGACCAGACTCGACACTGGAATTTAATTCTGGGAGTATGGGCACCGTAACTAGGCAACGATTTTCCAGCCGTCATACGGCCAGAGTCCATCTACAGACACTTCCGGACGCACGTAATTCAGACGGACACGAGAAGACGAGAATCTCGGAAGTATAGCTATCATGGACTCGTGGACGATGGTGTATATATGCGGACTATGGACCTTGGCCAAGCTTTTTCGTGTGGATCAGTGCCATTGCAGATACAGCTACAGTCAGTCTACATACACTCATTTGGTTCCCTTTTTCGGATATCGTGCGGCATAGATTTGGACGCTGCGCACTCTTTCCACCGGCCTCGCATGTACTCGACTGCGGTAAGCATTGATGTACTTTTCTTATATCTTTCAATTGACCCGAGTTTAGTCTATCTTTCCTCTCACAGGTTATGGCAGTCCGCCGCGATCGACATATAGATCTAGAAATAGATAGTGAAGTCTAGCCACGCTAGGACCATGCGTCCAGGTGCAAAGACTTGTTGGATTCGAAACAGTTAATATACTGGGTTCGACCCTGGCTAGAACTCGCGTTAATAGGACAGTCGCATCGGCCTTCTGTGGGTGCTCGACGGCTGCTCAAACCTCGACCAGACCACGCTGCATTAATATTAATGAATGCTTATGGTGGTAGCGTGGCAAGGATAGACTTCAGAATGGTCATTAACTAGTACTAGGAGGATAATGCAAAGTAGAACACTAAATCCGTCGTAATCGGGTGGTAGCCGACAAGGATCCCAGACCTGTCAATAATGGCCTGGGAACAAGGATCGGAACATTGTACGTGTCGGGATGTGGCGCAAGTTCGGAGTATTCACTTTCTGGGTCCCACGAACCTACCGCGCGACATGTGGCAACTGCCAACCGCAAAACTCGGGAGGACTGTCGGTACTAGTAAGTCTAATTCCATGGCCCGCATTTGCCAGCGATTACGCCATTGCTGAGCCAACTTCAGCTTCAACCTCCCACACAAATGCCACCCTTGAACTATTTAGCCCAAGGTGCCGTAGTTGCCGCAGCACCACATTCTGAATCGAAGACAGTCTCCTGGGTGGCCCTCTTAGTTATGCGATCCAATTATAATACCTCAATGAGAATGCAGGAGGTTCCCCCCATCCTTATCAGCTGACTTTTCTCTGTCGCACCATGGCTCCCTCGGATTCTATGTCTGATGGATACGGGTTCTGGCTCATAAACTCGTTCTACGTTGAGATCAACATAGCAAAGGTCCTGTATGGTGCGTGCTTTCTCATATCATGAATTGGTGCGAACTCAGTCCCCGGGTGCATAGGCATTGAGTTGGCTCTTTACTTCAAGACCATCCATCGACTACTGGGTAACCGAGGAACTTACGAGAAATCCAGTATATTTTATGCTCTGTTCAGCAGCATGATGCTATTCTCAGTTACGGTATGGGTGACCACTCAAGCAGCATTCGGTCAGAAAATGTGGCTACTCGACAGCGACTTTCCTGGTGGGCCTTATGCGTACTGGCAAGCACATATTTCAATTTGGTATATGGAGTGGGCGAGGGTGCAGGTCGTTGTCTTGCAACTCATGACAGACGCCCTCTTGGTAAGATGTCAACGGGTCTGATACGAAATGAACTCATTTCATTGATTCCAGATCTATCGCTGTCGTATTACATGGAATAGCAACCGGATAGTCATAATGCCTGTCATATTGTGGACCACTACCTTGAGTGAGCAGTCCTCTAATTTGTTCTTCGCTTGTTTATTCTAATTTTTTGTTGCAACTAGCTCTAGGGACCCTGGTCGCATGGATCAACAATGCACCTGGTGTAGATTTTCAAACTCGTGCCTCTTTTCAATTCAGTCTCGCATACTGGTCTACTGCGGTATTTCTAAACACGATCTTGACATGCATGATATGTTACCGCGTGATGCGGCACGCCAGAGAGGTTCAGAAACATCTTGGCCCTGAGTACGCATCTTTGTATTTTGCGATCATCACGATCGTCATCGAGTCTTTACTTCCTTGCACGCTCGCTGGCATTGCCTTTTTGGTAACTTTGGGCGTTGGGAGTCCAACGTTCCTGGCATTCACATCTGTGTATGTCCTTATGATGGTGCGTTATTTTTTCAGGTTTTGCATAGCACCAACCAAATTGACATATCCAGTGTATATCACCGCAGCTCCTAATCCTTCGGGTGATCGCGGGGAATGCGTGGGACAATGATACGTTTCGGCGACCACCTGGCTCGACACTCAAGTTTAGTCCTGATTGTATGGCCACGTCCGGGTCACAAATGATCTAGGGAAACGTATTTTCGGCCATGGCATGCCAAACGTAAATGCATTTGGGCGGACGTGGCAGGGCGGCTTGGAAGCAGGTGTGAACAACCGGTGTAAAATGGACCTTTGTAGGTAAATAAAAACTATTTGCGTTACATTACTGCCTGTGGTATACTAATAGCTCAGTAAGTAATGACAGGGTTGAAATTGGGCCCATAGGCACACTGGACGTGTGAGTACTTAGGGGATTACACCGGATTGATTGCCAAGGTCATTAAAGGAGATTCTCCCACATGCTTACGATAACATTGATAAGATCAAGAGTCAATTCCCTATCAGGGAACACTTTAGAAACGGAGTTGCGCTTAGCACAAGAGCGAGCCTGGCCTTGAATAGCACACCACCAGGGCCATGCTTAAACGGCCTTTTTCTGGTTTCGTTCCAACGATTGTTGGTTCAGGGGAAGGATGGCCCGTCTAGGAATCGAAGTCTGGTCTTCTCCATTCAATTGCCATGTCCGTGCTGATATCGACTAGCCCAGAACTCTCATTTGGACTTCCCACGTCACTCTTCATCGATCGACCTCGTACCACATGCGCCACGCTCAGTAACCCCTCTTGGATGATTCTGTAGGACCCTGCTCCCAGATTAACGCAGGTTTCAATTCTCACCAAGTAATTCTTCACTCTCGCCATGACCAGTGCTTCATCCCCGGATCTTCCGTCTTACGGAAAAGAACTCTTAAACTCATTTTACATTGGGATCAATATAGAAAATATCCTGTATGGTTGGTCTCTTGGTATATGTCGTCACGAGGACCCAAATTCATGGATTTATTCCACAGGTATCGAGCTATTCCTCTACTTCCAAACCATACATATCTTGCTGAGCAACAAGGGACCTCATCAGAAATCCAATTTATTCTATGTACTCTTCAGCAGCTTGATGGTATTCTCGATCACGGTCTGGGTAGCCACCCAGGCAATATTTGGCGAGAAGATGTGGTTGCTTGAGGCCAACCTCCCAGGGGGTGCCTACACATACTGGAGGAGAAATCTTTCGGTTTGGTATATGGATTGGTCGACAGTGCAGGTCATCATCCTGCAGCTCATGACTGATGCTCTTATGGTAAGGTATGCATATGGATGCAGAAGATATGCTCACTAGTCTGGTTCCAGATCCACCGCTGCCGCATTATCTGGAATAGTTATCGTGCCGTTCTTGTACCCATCATTATGTGGCTGGCTGCCCTCAGTAAGCACCACCTACTCCCTACGCCATCGTTATTGCTTCATTCTTGTAGCTCTAGGAGTCCTGCTTGCTTGGGCAAACAGCCGGCCGGGGCAGGACTATCACATTGGTCTCTCCTCCAGGTTGAGCCTCGCTTACTGGTCCATCTCTGTGTTCCTGAACACGACCTTGACGTGCATGATATGCTACCGCGTCATGGTGCACGGGAGAACGGTGCGGGACTATCTTGGGCATGAATATGCGTCTTTGTACTTTGTCGTCGTCACGGTCGTCATCGAGTCTGTGCTCCCATACACATTATCTGGTATAGTCTTTCTGGTGTCGCTGGGTGTTGGGAGCCCGACATCGGCAGCGTTCATCTGTGTCTATCTTTTGATGATGGTATGTAGTATCCTCATTTCCTGCTTACAGCCACGGCTGAGCTGGGTCCGACATACTATAGTGCATTTCACCACAGGTGCTGATCCTGAGGGTGATGGCAGGGGATGCATGGGACCATGATACGTTTGACCAGTCCGCAGGCTCCACAATTAAGTTCGGTCCTGAGAGTGTGGTCGTGCCTGGGTTGGAGGGGCACGAGAGAGGCAGCGGGGTAAGAGTCCTTACGCGAACACTGTCTGTTCCATCTCTTCCAAGCGGACGCGTAATGGTGAGAATCTCAGAGACAGTGTAGCTAAAGCGTGAACCAGTGTATATACCATACAACGTCGATGCGCCAAACTCGAAGTCGCAGATCTGGGGCATAAATCAATCCGTTAATGTGTAAAACTCAATGAGAGGGATCAGTCTTATGCCGCTACGGCGTGTAAAAAAATGTAAGGAGAGCAAATGATGAACTTTGAGGGCAGCCTGAGAGTGCTGGCCGAAATTAGTGGCCGCGACGGACTTATAAATCACCTGACCTTGTAATAAAGTCACGTGAGCTAGTAAGACGCGAATGAGACATGGAATCTGGGTTGAATCATCTCGAATGGGTGTCGCTGGCCTGTGGGAGGTGACAAAGATCCGACAGCCACAACAAACTTCTCGCTGACCAATTTTCCAGGTCCTTCGTCCCGCTGGGCAGGTTCGCTCACTCACTGAGCTCGCTGTTGAAGATGGATTCAACGCTAATCCATCCAACCAGCGTGGCTTCCGCATTGGCATCGATGCATCTATCTGGTTCTTCCATGCGGCATATGGCAAGGAGGGTGAGAACCCGGAGCTTCGCACCCTTTTCTTCCGTTGCTGTCGTCTGCTCCAATCGCCCTTACTTCCACTTTTCGTTTTCGATGGTCCAAACAGGCCAGCTATCAAACGCGGCAAGCGCGTTGGTGGAAATGCCCACTGGCTTACACAGGGCATGAAGAATATTATCGACGCATTTGGTTTCGAATGGCGAGTCGCTCCGGGCGAGGCGGAAGCGGAACTCGCATATCTCAACCGGATTGGTGTCGTCGACGCAGTCCTCAGCGACGATGTGGACAACTTTCTCTTTGGTGCCATTATGGTTATCCGAAAGTTCGTCTTCCTATTGTTTTCTCTATATCAACTAACCCCCCACAGCCCGAGCAACACGCTCTCAGGTAACCGCGCCCACCCCGTTAAGAACGCGCAAGGAAAGGACGACGGAAACCACGTTGTTACATACAGAGCAGACGCTATCCTCTCCAACCCTTCCGTTGCCCTCTCTCGTCCAGGTACCATCCTTATCGGTCTTCTCTCAGGTGGTGACTATATTCCTGCTGGTCTCCCTGGTTGTGGCCAAAAGTTCGCAACTGGTCTTGCCCGTGCCGGCTTTGGTGATTCTCTCATGAAAGCGGCCAGGGAATTGAAGGGTGCGCGACTTGAAGCCTTTCTCGACAAATGGCGACAAGACATCAGAAACGAACTCAGGACCAACAAAAGTGGCCTTCTGCCCTCAAAGAAGCCATCTTTAGCGGCATCTCTCCCAGAAGATTTCCCTTCGTTGCCCGTTCTCATGTCTTATGCAGATCCTCTCACTTCCGAGAACACCAAAGGTGGTCGTAAGGCCCCACCTATCGTATGGAGAAACGACCCTGACCCCATGAAGATTGCTTCTATTTGCGAGCTCTATTTCGAGTGGGGAGTGAAGGATGTTATTGTACAAAGGTTCAGAACAGTGCTCTGGCCGGGTCTCGTCTGCAGAGCAGTTCGGAGGGCTGTCTTGAACGAGGATGCCGGTCAACGTCGGACACAGATTGGTGCGCGCTACCCTGCTGACGAGGAAGAAGACGATGCCACTGGACCCTCAGCATCTCCCACAAAGCGGCTTGCCTCCACTTTCTCTACCCTCGCGCTTTCTTCTCCTTCAAAGAAATCATCGACTTTGGACCCACCCTCTGCATCCGAGTCTTTCACACTTTCTTCTATCATCTCGCTTGCCTTCCCTGTACCTGCAAGCACATCTCGATCTGTACCCTTATGCTCGACAACTTTGGCCAATTCCGACGCGTCCGCGCTTCTCCAAGGGGTTCTCTCCGAGCGGACCCACGCCTCCACGGATTCCACATTAGAGTACCGTGTTCTTGTCGACCCTACTTCCCTGGTCGGGCGTGCAGAAAGCGGCGTAAAGGGCCTTCGACCTCCCCTTGTAGGAGGCCTATTCGGCGAGGACCCAGAAGACGAAGACGAAGGTTCCCTGGAACAAGACGCGGACGAGAGTGGAAGTGGCATCGAACGCCTCGAGACCGCAGCCGGCGTCGCAGCCAAGTCGGGCGTGAAGAAACGCAAGGCGCGTCGAGAGGTACCTACGAAGCTTCTTCGTCTGTGGCTGCCTGCGTGCATGATGCGAGCTGCTGCACCTGCTCTGGTGGAGGCGTACGACGAAAAGGTGAGGGCGCGGGAGGAGAAGAAGGCGAAGCGTGGTACCAAGGGGGTGCGGGGCCGGTGTGCGGGGACAGGAACAAAGTCAACGTCAAGAACGGCAGTAGAGGATGTCGACGAAGAATCTGTATCCGGGCCTTCTACTTCCAGAACGGTGGCAGGACCGAAAGCAAAGAGCAAGCCTGCACGGACTGGTGGAGGTGGAAGGAGAAGGAAGTCGAAACAGGCAGCGGAAGCGCAGGATGATGCGTACGAGTTTTTTGACTTGAGTGCCGGCGAGAGTCCGTGTTCGTCTGATGGCGAGGGCGTAAAAGAAGATATAATGGACAAAGGCAAGGCAAAGGCGAAGACAATGCGAACGGAACTTGCAAAACCGACAACGAAGGTGAATACAAAAGTCAAAGAGGCAACAGCTGTCAATACGGTAAAAGAACACTTCAAGACGACGAAATCCTCCACTACAAGAGCGACCAAATCAAAGACGTCTTTTCAACTCCCTGCATTGAAGGCACCTACGTCGAATCCCACTGCTTCGAGCTGCGTACACGAAGAGAGCTCGACAGATGCCGCCTCGCCTCCTCTACCAAAATCACTGCGTCCGCTTGACCTCCTTCGTGCTAGGCGTGGACCATGCGCCACTGCACCAGATTTAATATCCAGGTCAAAATCGAAATACGATGCCGTCCCAAGATACGAAATGGAGGAGTTGTCCTCAATCTCACCATCCACTCGTCCTTGTCTATCCAAATCCGGCGTATCAGGTTTACCCTCTCGGCCGTCTCAGCCAATCCCCCAACCGAAGAAGCAACCGATATTTATTGATGTCTCGGATACGGATTCAGGCATAGAAGTGAGCGACGTTCGGCGTCCATTGTCTGGAACGGCCGCCGCTATTGCTGAGAGTATGACCGTTGTGAGGGATGGCGATAAGGTTAGTCTACGCTCTTAATGAGACCAATGAGGAGCTAACGAGATGGATAGAAGGCAAGCTCTAGTGTTGGCATAATCGACCTCGCAGCAAAAGGAAGCACATTGAGGTTCAAGAACATTCCCTCAACATCAAACCCTATAATTTCACACCCCTCCGTCCCCCCTGGTCCTATCTCACCTGGTACAAACGCGGTAGGCTTCACGCCAAGCACACAGTCACCATCAAAACGTGGTCATATTCCTTCCCCTTCATCGACTCTAGAGAGCGAGGGAGAAGGGGAGGGAAGCCAGGAAGACGAGTTACCAACGTTTCATCATGTTTCTGCCAGATCGAGAACAGAAAGGAGTGCCACAATCACTCGACCTATGCCTCGACCATTTCCAATGCAGCTCGCGTTCGGTTCGCCTGCTTCAAGACCAAAGGAGAAGAATCAGAGGAATGATTACGATGACGACTCTGTCGAAATCGTGGATGTATTCACAACTCCGCGTAGACCTTCCCCGCCACGTTCTCCTACACCAAGCCCCTCTCCTGACAAACCTTTGCCCACCCATACTTCCGTAGTCCCGTCTACTTTTGTCAACTGGAGGCAACCGAGCGAATTTCCTGTCAGCCCTTCCAAGTCCACGTCCGAAGCCGCCATTGAATCACATAGAAAGACAAAACAACACCGCCGCATGTCATCTGAGTGGGATACGCCTGTGTCCGGGAACGAGAAGGAGGGCGTACTCAAATCACCGCGTAAATCAGAGGAACACTCGTCACCGCGACACGTGAAGCATGTGCACGGACGCGCGTCGTCCCCGACTCCGTCCGCATTGTCCAATCAGGAGCATATGCGACTCGGCGGTATTGTCGGGCGGAAACCTCGCGTGAGCGACGTCTCTGCAATTTACATCTCGAGCGGGTCCGAGGACGAAGGCGATGCGATAGAGGCGGATGCGGACGTGGACCAAGAGGAGTTCACGGATGGAGATGCGGACACCTGGGCAGACAAGGCTATGATACTATCTGCGCCACCGTCACCCGTTCCTCCGGCAAGCGATGGTCCTGCGCCCTCTGTTCCAGTTGTAGAAGCGGCAGTGACTAACCCATCCCGCGTATCCAAGTTCAAGCCTGCTTCCGCTATAGCTTCCCAACCGGAAGTGCATGCACCGTCGGCTGAATCTCAGGCATCTGCTAGAATGGCATTCACAAGTCCCAAACACGGTGACGACAGTATCATACCGCGCCTGGTGCGCCGTGCTCCTTTACTAGTTGCACGTTCCAAGCGAAGCAACGCTAGAAGCGGGGATGTCATCGACCTGTCAGACTAAATTTGGACTCGCCTTTCTTTTCCCTCGATTTGTCGTTTGGATACTCGAGTTGATAAACTCTAGCATTTACCCTCTAGTAGTACGGGACTAAATACCATACTAGCAGACATCTAAACCACATTTTGTAACGTTATGTACGAACAAGTTGGGCGTTGACATGGCTCGCAGCAGCAGCGCTTCTCTATGCCCCATCTTTTTCATCTTGTGCGCACACTAGTATATAAGGAGTCATGCATTGTCGTCAGAAGCAGGAACTCTTCTAACACGAGGGTCTGACATCGTGAGACTGATTTACAGCGCATACCAGCGCGGGGACTTCTTCTTCCACGCCTTCACCTATCCCAAGTCCTGACCTGGGCTCTCAAGGCTCGTGGAGTGAATCCTGTCGAGCCGCGATGCACACGAACCTCGTGCTCCAGCTTGTACTCCGGAAGGGTTTATTACTATGCCGATACGCCTGGCGCTCTGGAGCGGAGCGAACCTCGACCGGCGCGAGCCGTCGAGAAATGGATGCTACTTCGACACGAAAACGTGAAGGATCCAAGGTCGGAAGCACCTGCGGAGAGATGTCCAGGTACGGACGGGCTCAGTTCATCTATGAGAGTATCGCAAAAAGAGTGATCCTGAAGCTCCTGCTGTCAGATCCATGCTGTTGCATTTGGGTTGAGAGATCCGGCTTGGAAGGCCGAATGGGCAGGAAGAAAACGGACCTCCTTGCCACGGTGGCTCAAGATTCTGCGGTGTAATTCACGCAGGATATTTAGCCATCGAAGTAAGGGACCGGTCTGCAAACGTGCAACCGTGATGAATTCGTCAAGGGAGACATCTTCAGGGCAGTGGGCGTTCTCAACCAAAACGGCATTGGGCGTGTCATGGCACGTGTGAGGTGGAATTAAAGCCTTCGTCATGAAACACCTCGTTCGGCGTCTCGATGACCAAGGATATGAGCTTGTCAGCGACCCCAGTGTTTTCTCTACAACCCACTTATCTGGAGACACCTCGAACGACTCGAGTAGCATGCTGTTCTCCCGCTTCGTGAGAACGATTGCAGTATTTTTGTGGCGGATGAAGAAAGCGATGATATTTATAGACCATCAGCATGAGTTTGCTTTGCGTGCTTGCTCTCTCGTATGCGAGAGGAAAGAAAGCTGTACCGATACGAGGTGAACTAGATACAATACGGGGGATGTCCATGCTACGTGTGAGTGATGGCTGGGGAAACCCGAAGGGTTTGGTCCGGGACTAACCCGATCTCTGGACGGGGAAAGGTGAGCTGTGAGGGCTGGGCAACTCACAGTTCAGTTTGAGCCATTCCAGGAAACAGGCGAAAAGCGCTGGGCAGGTGGGCGGATCATAGGAGGCAATCCAGGGAGAGGGGGGCGGGTAACAAAAAAAGGCATAGGGGCGGAGTTTGCCTGAGCAGACAAGCGAGGTGGCAGGAAAGAAAGGTGCATGCCACTCGCTTGCTTGCATGCAGACTACGCCCTACGCCACTCTACACTTACGTAGTAGGCCAACAGCAGCAGCTTCTGAATACATAACCCCAGTTTCCATTTCGCACAGCTGGGGAGTGATATGATCTTTTTCAAAATCCTCAGAGTAGATGGAGGTGCCAGTAATTTGTCGAGCATCTCTGTGATGTGACGCCATAAATCCCCGGCCTCAAGAGGTTCCACGGGAATGTGAGATATAAACATGGGCGTTGAACAGTACAAACCACGCTAGCCAGGGAGGTCGTTCTCAATCGTGTAGCTATTTTTCCCGGGCAAGCCGAGGGGGGAAAATACGCGGGTAAAAATATATCTGGTGATTTGAGGGTAGTGGTTGACATGATGGACACTGTAGGAAGCAGCATTGAAGCTAGACCAAATTCTAACTAGGTGCGCCAGGTCTTAGAACATCGTGTAAGCCGTAAGTTGATGTGTTCAAACATAAGCCAACAGATCATCGGGCCATCATGCATCAGCCATCAACCACATACATTTCATTTCACTCGTCCTGCAGTTGTGCGGCACGACAAGTCCTACGATACGTAACACAACCAAAATGATCACGAGCGCCCTAAGACCCAAAGACGACCGTTCAAAACAATGAAAACGTAATGTTCATATCAGAATGGAGCGGTAACAAGGATTGAAAAAGCAGCAGCATTTGAACTAGAAATTGGATGCGGACGAGGTTTAAGCAGGAGAAGCAGCGGTTCTATACGAGATTTCGGTCAACGCAAGGGATACCCGGGTACGGTTGAGGAACTCACCCAGAGGTCGCACTAGAATCACCAGAAAAGCTTCAAGCTTCGTAGATCTCAAACTCGCCAGACTGAGCAAGCAGACTATCAGGGTGATCTGCGTCTTGAGCAAGATTGACACGGAAACCAGAGCCCGTAGGCCACCCTCCTTCAGGTGGGTTGCAAACAACCTTTCCGAGGTTTCCGTCCACCCAAGCGTTCATAATTTTATCGTAGGCGTAGTCCTTTTTTCCGGATGTGTTCAGATAGTAAGGTGAAGGATGTATACAGTGGGACTCACCACGTTCGTCAGGACTGCTGTGAAGCCCTCGGGATCGGTGTCGACACGCTTCCATTCCAGAACGTTGGGACCTTCAGTATTCCAGTTTTGGTCCTCACCACCAGGGTAGGTCACCTGGTAAGCGATAACAGATGATACGGCCAAGAGGACGCTAGCAAAGACACGCATGACGACTGAGACAAGTAGGTAGTGGTAGTGGAATGAACAGAGAAAGGTGCAGGCGAGGGTATAAATCCATGGTCGCAAATCGCCGGTGCTCTTCCGTTTCCCATGGGACTTACGAGGGGACAGCTGATAAAGCGGTCATCTTTGAGTCTGGATCGTATACACATGTCTGTTTACATCAAAAGACTGACCGCTCTAACCACCAGAAGCCAGAAGTCTCAGGGACCACTGGTCAACACGGTCCATACACATACCCTTCACAGATTGGAGAATCTATAGTGAACCATGCGATCAAGTTGTCGCTTGACGATGTTTCGTAGGCCGTTCAAGAAATGCGGTTGGATGAAGACGGTCCAAAAAGATATGTAAGGGTCTCGGCAGCCGAGGACCGCTTAGAACCATTGGCAATCAGAACCTGTCCGGACCATTCACAAACCCCTGAAGCGGCCGGCCAGCTTGATGCGCGGTTCTTGATCGAAGTCGTGCCGGTGTTAACTTCTGCTTCCGAACAGAC